>APFE030104314.1:0-25154 GCA_000404065.3 Pinus taeda | reverse complement strand
TCTATTTAAAAATTGAAATGTATTATAACTCTCTAAATATAGTAGATATATATTGAAATGTATTTAAATACTATATATATTGAAATGTATTTAAAAATTAAAACTACGTAGACCCAACAGAACCATGGAAAGTGTGGCCTAAAGCAAAGGAAGAGGTACTAAACGATATTCCTTATCAGTAACGTAAAATAGGGGAACTCTCCAGCTCTGCTTTTGAAAAGGTTCGGTGCAGCTGACAATTTGCCAGGGTTCGACCTACCCTTGAGCGAGATTATTCGGGAAAAAGCCCTTCTGATTTAATGTTTGATAGGTAATAAAAAAACAACGCACAACTAACCAAAAAACAAACTTCAAAATATAAACAAACTTATTAGTTATATTTACATTTTTCCCCAGCAAGTAAAATACATGTTTTATTCTGACGGACCAAATATTCAGCTATATAAATCATAAAGTCATATCTCACTCAGGGTAAAATTTTTCAACCTAGACATAATCAAACAAACAATTTCTTCATCTTCACAGAAAACACAAATTGACTGCATCTGCAACACAATTAAAAGCATACGTGACCTGGAGTATACTCCTCACCACGCTAAAAGTAGAAATCAGAAAACGATAAACTTTAAATTACCAAATCTCTCAGAAGTATTCAAATTCAGCCTAACTAGAAAATACAAGTACTCGCAAACAGCGAAAATTAGGTAAAAAATACACAAAAAACACACTGTTTAGAAAAGACAGACCAAAACCGTAGAAGTCCTTTTTCTCTGCTAACAAATAACTAGGGCCTCAAAAGGCTTACTAAAGCAAATATGGGTATGTTAGCTTTGGAAAAGCCATGTAAATGCAAAACAAAAGGTAGGAAAACACTTACAAAGAGGGCGCCTCTGCTATTTCTCTAGCCCGAAAACTCTACTCCTGCAACTCCTCCAGCGCCGGAACTCTCTGCCCCTGACATTGTAATGTATATATTAAAATATATATATTGTAATTGTAATAATAAAAATTAATTAAAACAATTATATTTGTATATAAATATATTGTAAGTAAAAACAAATATATCTAAAAAGTATCTAATTATATATTGAAATGTAATATAACTCTGTATATATATATTGAAATGTATGTTATATACATTCTATATTATATATTGTAAATTTATATTTTTCTATTTAAAAATTGAAATGCATTATAACTCTCTAAATATAGTAGATATATATTGAAATATATTTAAAAATTAAAACTACGTAGACCCAACAGAACCATGGAAAGTGTAGCATAAAGCAAAGGAAGAGGTACTAAACGATTTTGAAAACGTTCGGTGCAGCTGACAATTTGCCAGGGTTCAACCTACCCTTAGCGAGGTTATTTGGGAAAAAAGCCCCTCTGATTTAATGTTTGATAGGTAATAAAGAAACAACGCACAACTAACCAACAAACAAACTTAAAAATATAAACAAATTTACTAGTTATATTTACATTTTTCCCCAGCAAGTAAAATACATGTTTTATTCTGACGGGCCAAATATTCAGCTATATACATCATAAAATCATATCTCACACAGGGTAAAAATTTTCAACCTGGACATAATCAAACAAACAATTCAGCTATATACATCATAAAGGACATAATCAAACAAACAATTTCTTCATATTCAGAGAAAACACAAACTGACTGCATCTGCAACACAATTAAAAGCATACGTGACCTGGAGTATACTCCTCACCACGCTAAAAGTAGAAATCAAAAAATGATAAACTTTAAATTACCAAATGTTTCAGAAGTATTCAAATTCAGCCTAACTAGAAAATACAAGTACCTGAAAACAACGAAAATTAGGAAAAAAAGACACAAAAAGCACATTGTTCACAAAAGATACGGAAAACCGAATAGATGATGATGAAGTCAGTGTAGAAGGACAGACCAAAACCGTAGAAGTCCTTTTTCTCTGCTAACAAATAACTAGGGCCTCAAAAGGCTTACTGAAGCAAATCTGGGTATGTTAGCTCTGGAAAAGCCTTGTAAATGCTAAGCAAAAGGTAGGAAAACACTTACAAAGAGGGCTCCTATGCTCTTTCTCTGGCCTGAAAACTCTGCTCCTGCAACTCCTCCAGCCCCGAAACTCTCTACCCCTGAAATAAAATACCGGGCTTTGCGCCAGGGCTCTGTGAAATACATTGAACTAGCCGCACAAACATCTGGCCCAGTTGAACCACCATATGCAAACATGTGTCCTGCATGCAGGACACTAGAATACGTACCAAAAACATAGGCTAAAATGCAACATACACTTAATCAATTAATAACATGAAAGAACAATATTACTTGACCTCTTTCAATCATATATAAATAAATAAAATTACTAACATTTATGTTACATCACTGATTCACATAATCTACAAAGTAGAAAACAATACAAATAAGATATGAATTTTGTACTTAATAGACTTTAAAAATCTGTTTTTAAAATTGTTCATACCTTAAATTATTTAAATCACTCTTTAGGCAATATTCCCCACAAATGCAATAATCATTAGATAAAGCTAAAATGCCACAAGATAATTCATAAACATAAAATATAAGCTTACATTCCTACCATTACATCTTATATATAGATATATACTTACAATCCCACCATTACATCTTATATATAAATATAAACTTCACACCATTACATCTTATAACTGATAAATTCATTAAACCTAAAAATAATTAATTTCATATTAAATTGCATGTTTAAGAATAATTAATTTCATGAATGAAAATTTAACTTACTAATGACCAAGGTTCTTATAAGAGAGATATAGATAAAATAAAATAGTTTATTATTACCAGAAATTAATGCACAACGAACTCTCGCTACAATTCATTAGAATTCATGATGGAAAACTTAAAAACTTAGATTTACAATTTTGTTTTACCGATAAATTTTGACATTTGAGAAATTTTATTCGCCATTACGTTTAAAAGTCCAAAAATACAAATTGCTTATAACTTATAAAATCATTAAACCTAAAAATAATTAATTTCATATTACATTGCATGTTTAAAAATAATTAATTTCATAAATGAAAATTTAACTTACTAATGACCAAGGTTCTTATAAGAGAGATATAGATAAAAGAAAATAGTTTATTATTACCTGAAATTAATGCACAACGAACTCTGGCTACAATTCATTAGAATTCATGATGGAAAAGTTAAAAACTTACATTTACAATTTTGTTTTACCGATAAATTTTGACATTTCAGAAATTTTATTCACCATTACGTTTAAAAGTCCAAAAAAACAAATTGCAGGCCTGAACCCCAGTGCCTATTTTGAAACAAATTGCAGGCCTGAACTCCAGTGCCTATTTTTCCAGTTGACAGATGGAAGAAATTTCTCCATCCAAACTGGTGCTCGTACACTCCGATGGCGGCATGAATTTTTATCCTCGCCTGCTCGCACCTACAATGGTCCAATGTCCAAAATTTGGACAAAGCAGAAGCCAAATTGACAGATCTGAAATCTACACTTAAGGTAGAAGAACAGCTAAAGAATCCTCAGGTTAGAAGAAAAATTGAGGAATTGGAAAAACAAATTGAGGACGAATGCTGCTCAGAGGAACCAAATGCATTATGGCACCGAAAGCAGCATATTATTGAGCTCCCATACAAAGAAGGATATACAGGTAAGCCCTGTAGCAAGCTTTGCGAGAAGCCCCTGAAAATTCTAGCAACATTGTAGCAAGCTTTGCCAGAAGCCCTTGAAAATTGTAGCAAGCTTTGCAAGAAGCCCCTGAAAATTGGTAACAGAGCCAGTAACATCTGGTTCAAGAGGTTGGTATTTTAAATCATCTCTCATATCAATGGATCCATTCAAGAAGTCTATATCCTTCCATGAATTAAAAGACAGAGAGCCATCTGCTACAGAAAATCCCCTTAGGGATATGTTTGCATCAAGCACTAGTGGAGTCTTAAATCAAGCAGAACTTGAATATGAGGAGCCACAACCGTCTGTTCGATGGCAATTACCTAATATCTCTGCATCAAAAGTTTATGATGATTTGTCTATATTCCATTTAAAAGCCGCCACTAGAATTAGTATAAAGGAGTCTATTATTCAGATTTAGGAGAATTCTGACAATATTCAGTCTATTCCTCTTCTGGATCCAAGAACATTACAGGCCGAAGCTAAAAGGTTAAAAACAAAATATTTGCACTTGGGATGCATAAGGATCGGGTTCAGCCCTTTGACTCATCAAGAGTTAAATACTTTTGTGCTAGCCACAGTCCAAGATCTTACTCATAATAAGTATATCGATTCCTTAATAGGAGGTATAGTTGCCCCTCTGTCGCATGGCCCAATGTACTTTGACTGTTATCCTAATTTTTTAGTCTATGTCTTTGACGAAACAATAGATCAGATCTTGTAGTTGCAGATCCAAACTTCAGTGTTTGATATGCACCAGAAAAGACATAACATAGCCATACAATCGAGAGGATGTTTCCGGCACACAAATACCTTATGGCCAGCCATATGCCATATGCCATACACCCAGTCGAGATTGAAAAGCAAGTGTCGTTGTTCTAACAGATTCAAAGAATTAGAAAATAGAACATTAGACAATTCGATGGGAAGATCTTACATTCCCTGAACACTGGGTAGTTTCTAATCCCAAGCCTCCATCACTTAAAAGAATAACCTCTGTTGATATCCAAGAGAATCAATCTTCTGTTGTTTTGTCTTTCCCTAGAAGATCTAAATTGAATGAGCCTGCAAAAGTTCCAAATTTTATAGAGATCCATCCACTGTTGATACCGCTTGTTATAGCTCAATTTCTTGTAAACATATTTCTTTGTTTGAATTTGACCAGCTAGTCAATTTCAATTCATCAGACGTTACATGTCCTGAATGTAAAGCTGGTGTAAGTTTATGTATCCTTGCTAAATCTGTCATTCACGAGAATCACCATCCAAGAATTGGTGAAGCTCCTCCTTCTACATCAGTGAATCGATGCCCTAACCCAAAATGTTTAGACATCCCTTTTCCTCATGAGCCAGAGTCTGACCATGTTCTAATGATGCATGAGATTATCACTTTAAAAGGAGAAGATCCCAGATTGACAGAAATGTTCTATAATGAGGCCAGCGAGGCTCAAATATGGATTAGGCTATCTTGAACAAACAAAAGGCTTAATTCCTTCATGTAGATTTGGTCCTGTTCTAGATGACTTTAAAAAGTCTAAAGTCATGGAAATGCACAAGTGTTTTACTCTGATGAATAGCTGTTTGAAATAAAAAATAAGTTCTAAATGGATGAAAGCCATGTTAAACTGGGACTTATTTACCAATCCAGAAGCTGAACAATTTGGCCTAAGTCATACTATTGAGGAGAAGAAGAGATTATCGGAAGATTGGAAACATTATATGGAAATTACAAATTCTTGGATTTCCTTTTATGAATGGAAGAAAAATGTTTCCCTTGAAGTTGTGTTGACACGATTATCTTTTTCTTCATCCACCAAACATGCTTGGACAACGCTTCTTCATCCACCAAACATGCTTGGACAACGCTAGATGGCAGGACAATAGAGACACCATCTACTTTTCCTCTATACAAAGGAATTATCATGAGAGAAATTCAAAATGCAGCAAAGGCAATTCCTTTGGTTCAAAAGGATGATAATGCTCTAGGCATACATGGAAGGATTCAAAAAGCGAGTCAACAAATCCACTAGACCACTACATAAACAAAGGGTTTGGAGATAAATACAACAAAGACTGTAGAAATAACGGAACAGTTTGACACTGTTCAAATCTCACTAAATGAGATTAGCAGAAACGTCAATGATGTATAGTATACTTCATCTATTGTAGAACATTACAAGCACATTGGAAACATTGGAACCCAGTAGTTATTCGCGGAGGAAAGGTACATTGGAGTAGATAAATAGGCATTGGATTGTACCATTATGCTAGGCCTGTAGGTGAGCTAATGCTAGTGATCAAGTCCTGAAAGTTTCAGTCTTGACTAGACAAAGGTTGTAACACATGTGGGACACTGAAGTGTAATTGGATTCCTGAGATACCATACGCGAGGTTCCATCACGGTATTCTAAGACGTTTGAGAGGCATTGATATTAATCAACAACGCATATTGATTGCAACTCCCTCCTTTTACTTACATCTCAGGGAGACTCCCTTGGAAATTCACAACGGTCGTATTGATTGCAACTCTTAAATCACAGGGAGACCACCTTGGAAATTCACAACAGTCGTGGGATTTGCCAAAGATTCTTCACTGTTTGATTAGGTGAGTAAAACCCCAAGTCAAAACCGTGAGTGTGAATCCCCATATCCTCAGTTGACATCAGTGATTACCCTCCCCTACCCTGCAGATCACCTTCGTTGTATATTGTTATCCATGGATCATAACCATTGAATGGAGGGCCTGCGTCAATAGAGACATGCCATGTTTGGACTATGGATCTATTCGTTTGATCATGGCCATTGATTGGGGAATGCGAGTGCCTAGTCTCGAGCCCACAATCACGTGGGCTAAGGGCCTGCGAGGGGTGGAAGAAAACGAGAGTCGAGCATTTATGAACATCTCGGTGGGACATCCTGTGAGGTTTGATAGAGAGGTCAAGGCACGACCTTAACAAATGGCCTACGAGTGGTGATTGCGTGTGGATTGAGTTCAAGGTTTAAGCCATTGTGGTGTTCCCAGAGAAGTTGTGATCAAGGGATGAGAGTAGATTAGTGTAGAATGGGTTAATGTGGATGAAGTTTGGAGAGGCACATTGGTTGTGTGAGAAGGCCAGAAGATTGCAACTAAGCAGAAACCCAAATAGTTGTACATTTTATTTAATAGTAAATTTACGGATCTCTTTCCTCATAATTTTGTTTTGGTTGTGTTTTCCACTTAAATCTGTTCTCTTTTGAAGTTCTATAATTTTTTCCACATGTTATTATTAAGATCTACAAAAATATTCTTTAAAATATTTGATTTAACATTTTAATTATTTATGTCTATATTTTATTATTCAAATATATAATTAAAATGTTATGCAGTTACAGGGATACAATTTTTTTTACAGATCTAATATTTATGTGAATAATTTATATAAATAATTGTTTACTAATTTATTAACGATAATAAATTTTTGACAACTACTACATACTCAGTCCAATTACATGAGAAATATGGACCGATGCTAAATAAATAAAAAAGGAGGCGTCTACGGAGGCAGAGGAATTGCCTACGCGGCTAAAAGTGGCTGGAATCCAGGAAAAAAAAATTCAAAAAACCTTGTAGAGGTATTATTTGAATCATGTTTTTGATGGTGGAAATGGATTCAGCACCATCAAAAACTTACCTAAAAATATGAAGTTTGACAACTTTTACTTGGATTTACAAAAATCCCTACCGGATTTTTTCAAAATATTGTTAAAATAAGATAATTAGTCAGGAGTTGGCTAAACTTAGAGAGTCAGTTAACTAAGTGATTGAGCAATTGAGTGTTTGGTGTTGAGTCAAGTCAAGTAAAGTGATAGACGACTTTTAGTGTGTGGTTGTATGTCAATATATTTTAGGCAAGTCACTAGTTGAAGAATGATAAATACTCTTCACCCGGTTCATTGTAAGAGTCATATTTTGTGTGATCAATAGAGAATCAATTTGTGTTTTATGTGTGAATTATTTATGCTTTGTCCTTTCCAACAAATTGGTATCAGAGAGAAGTTACATAAAGCAAAAAACAACGGATTAGCGACAATCTGTGTGAGAAGAGACATCTATTTTTTTTTCTCATTGTTTGAGCATTAACGTATCCTATAGTTATATACAGCTCGTTGGAACACTAGAAGGCGCCACGTTAATCGTCTTGGAATTACGTTGTTTTCCATACACGCGGGTTCTGTGTATTCCTTAAGCGTTAAAGAATTAACGCATTGCTCCCTATTGTGCACGACGTTTAACGCATACCATTTTAACGTATAGAACGTTAGTGTAGCATGGAAGCATTAGCATAGGGAGTTGTCTATAATGCGAATTTTTGGAGATTCCAGTGACAGAATCCGGCGGAAGAAATTGAGGTTAAATCTTGATTTGTTGCAGTTAAAATGGGTTTTTAACTGCATATTTGGACTCAGCACCCTGAAAAACCCTTGGGACGCTTTGATTGTGCAGAAACTAGCTATCAAACTTGCGATTCCAATAAATTGCTGCCGGATTTTGACCGGAAAAACCCACCGGAAAGGCTTTCAAAAAGTCGCATTCTAGAGAACTACTTAGCGTAGTACCAAAGTTTGACTTCTCGAGAAAAACGTGATGTGAAAGAATAAAGTGTTGGTGAAAGGTCTTTTCATAAAGCCTTTTAAAAGACCATTGAAGTATGAGAAGTGTATTATTAAGGTTTCTTTTATAAAGCCTTTTTTAATAAGGTTTTTTTAAAAGAGGAGAGATTTTTATTTATCACAGGCCCTTCATAATAGAAAGGAATTTTTTAAGTCTTTTATTTTTTATTTTTTGAACCACATGGTGAATTAGTAACTCCCAGTCTTAATCTATGGGAGACTCAGGATCAATCCTCATAGCTTCCACTATAACACCAAGAGTACATTCAACTACCTGCAAGTTGATATACTAAGATCCTATGATTTTAGCAAAGCTAGACTCTTCTGCTGCCAAGGCGGGGGTGGGGAATCTGCTCTCGAGCTGCCACCACAGTAGATCATGTACCCAATGAGATTTGAACCGTGGTCTCTTGAGCTTTGCCCAAGTAGACTTAATGGCAAACCAAAACAAGAAACTTAGGGTTTTATTGAAAGGGGTATTTCTTTTTTAAAGTCTACAAAAGGAGAATTTTAAGGTTTTTTCAAAGAGAAATTTTTGGAGAAAGATGGATTTCTCAAATTTCCAACCGCAGTTCCCACCGTTTACAAGGAAATATTATGATGTGTGGGCCATTAAGATGGCGACCACATTGTAGGAACATGATGTTTGGGATTATATCCAGTTTGGGTTTTCAGAGCCTAAGGATGAAGCAGAAGAACAAGCTCTCAGTAATATAAAGAAGGAACAAAGGAAGAAAGACAAGAAAAAGAATGCCCAAGCATTTCAACTTATCCAGCAAGGAGTGGACCGTGTGGTGTTTCAAAATATTATGATCATGTCTTCAGCAAAAATAGCATGAGATAATTTGGCAACAAACTATACAGGTATGACCAAAGTCAATATTTTTAAGTTGCAAAATACTGGGAGAGATTTTAAAAGTTTGTAGATGAAGGAGATAGAGGAAATCAATTCTTTCATGATTCGGGTCATAACTGTCGTAAATACGTTAATTAAGAAATTATAGATCAAACAATGGTTGAGAAGGTCCTCAAATATTTATCTACCAAATTTGATGCTATGGTAGAAACCATAGAAAAAACCAAGGATTTGGCATCATTGATAGTTGATGAGCTGATGGGATCACTTCTATTGCATGAGGCAAGGATAGACAAAAATCCAGATTCTACTTTAGAGACTGCTTTCAAAATCAGGTTTCTATTTCAAGAGACAGAGGTCAAGACAGAAGTAGAACGAGAGGCAGAGGACGAACCAGAATATATGGTGGTCAGAGAGATGGCCAAGAAGAGCACGAACATGAAAGTGGAAGCAACTACAAAAGATTCAACAATAATCAAAGATTTGACAAATCAAAGGTGAAATGTTATTATTGCAATAAATTTGGTCACTATGCTCATGATTGCAGGAAGAAGATTACTGATCAAGTGAACCAGACAACTAATGTCACTACCAAAAGTACTAACTTCATGTTCCTAGCTTTCCATACCATGCATGAACCTTCTGCTAGTATGTGGTTGTTAGACAGTGGTTGTGGTAAACACATGACTGACAATAAGGATTTGGTTGCAAATTTCAATCAATCTGTGAAAACAGAGGTAAAGTTGGGGACTGACAAGATTGTTGAAGTAGATGGAAAATGAGTGGTCTACATTCTAACCAAGAAGGGGGAGCCAAAGACAATCTCAAAGGTATATTATGTTCCTAGTCTCAAACATAATTTGATAACTGTTGGTCAATTGACACATAAAGGATACAAAGTTATCTTTCAAGGTCAAGAATGTGTTATATATAACAAGCCCCCAAGCAAGCAACTAATAGCAATGGTGCAAATGATGAGGAACATACTCTTTTCTCTAATTATTAATTACAATTATCAAGTTAGTTCTTTTACAGTTGCATGTTCTGATGAATATTGGTTATGGCACTTTCGATTTGGACACTTGCACTTTTCTGGTTTAATATTGTTGCAGTAGAAATAGGTGATCAGAGAATTACCTCCCATCAAAGAACCTGCTAGTACTTGTGAGTGTTGCATCTTGGGAAATTAGCACTGTGAAATTTTCCCAAAGGGAGTTGCATACAGAGCAAAGCAACCTCTTGAGCTAGTGCATACACACTTGTGTGGACTTATGAGGACACTGTCAATTGGTGGAAGTTGTTACTTCCTCACTTTCATTGATGATTATAGTAGAAAGACTTGGATTTACTTGTAGAAGCGGAACTTTGAAACTTTTGCAAAGTTCAAGGAATTCAAAGCCTTAGTAGAGAAACAAAGTGATCAACAGATCAAGGTATTGAGGTTAGATCATGGTGGATAATATGATTCAAAGGCATTCCATGATCACCGCAAAGAACATGGAATTAGAAGACAAATTACAACCAGGTACACACCGCAACAGAATGGTGTAGAAAAGAGAAAGAACATGACAATTATGAACATGGTAAGAAGCATGTTGAAAGGAAGAAATAAAAATACTAAGAATAATGTGGAACTCATACCGGGATAAATAATATAAGTAGTCCCTGCCGGGGTCTGCCACAACAAACAACAAGCAACACGTGGCGTTGGCGACACTGCCAGTGTCGTCTCTTACCGCTCCGTCCAAAGTGGAATCTGAGTATTTGTGGGAGCAAAAATTTGCAGATATTGGAGGGAAGTAGGTATCCAAAGTTCCTGTTCGTCCGCCAATTTCATCGGAATTGGAAGATGAATAATGGGGGATTTTGAAATTAAAAGTATTCAAATTTTGACATTACAAAGTAGCGTGTTCTGTATTTTATTTACGTCGAAACATCTCTTTTCGACAGAACAAAGATTTATGTATATTTACCCGAGGATCAATAGCTTTTAATTGCCAAGCAGATTTTACTCATCAGATGGAATTTTTTTCAACAAAAAAAACCTACAAGCTTTTGTTAAAACTAAACGCAGTTACATTTTATTTCTCTGACTTTTGTTAAAACTAAACGCAGTTACATTTTATTTCTCTGTTCTTTCGTAAGCTCTATGATCATCATGAAATATCTCCATGGAAACTTGTCGGTCTTGCACTCTGTTTATCTTTCCTTTCTGAGAGTACCATCAGCACCATCAAACAAGTCAAACAAACACGTCTAGGACACCTAAATCGTCTTTAAAAACTGGAATTTCCATAACTAAGTAACTAAAGACATAATTCACAACTGGAATTTCCTAAAGACAAGATTCAGCACCATCAAAACACCATCAAAAACATCTAAAGCACCATGAAAAACGTAAAATTTTGTAGTTTAACTACTGGAATTTCTATAACTTTGAAGTTTTGAAAACTGGAATTTTGAACTGAAGACAGGATTCACAACTGGAATTTCCCTTTCCCAAAGACAGGATTCGGCACCGTCAAAAACGTTCGGGATTTCAAAACACCATCAAAAACGTCAAAATCGTCTAAAACTTTGAAGTTTAAAAACTGAAATTTCACCATCAAAGCACCAGCTAAGGAAACTCCTCAAAATCGTCTAAAAATTTGAAGTTTAAAAACTGAAATTTCACCATCAAAACACCAGCTAAGGAAACTCCTCAAGAGAACTCATCTGCATCCTACTCATAATAACATTGCATCTTACTCATAATAACATTGGACTAAGTGGTCAATAATAGTTTTTCTAGACACCCCTTTAATTTCCTTTTCTTTGCGACACGTTTTTGGATGAAAAATTGGACATGGACAATCTCTTTTTGTTAGTTTTACTTGGTTATACTATTGTGTTTCACAATTGTTATGTTAAGAAGCGTATATGATTCATAAAAAATAGTATCTTTTTGTTAGTTTTACTTGGTTATACTATTGTGTTTCACAATTGTTATGTTAAGAAGCGTATATGATTCATAAAAAATAGTAGCTTTTTGAATCGCTGCTCTAGTATCTTTTTGTTAGTTTTACTTGGTTATACTATTGTGTTTCACAATTGTTATGTTAAGAAGCGTATATGATTCATAAAAAATAGTAGCTTTTTGAATTGCTGCTCTTCAAGAGTAAGGCTCATTTTGTGTTACATCCTTCTAAAGGATCATTTTATGTTATATCCTTCTAATATTTAGGTGTAGGACTTAATTTAGAGAAAAAGACTAATAGTTTGTTGAATGCATTTTAAAACTATAAACATAAATCGTATTTAAAGGTGACTTTGGTATCGTATTTAAAGGTGGCTTTGGTTATCAATAAAAAACAATTGACGAATTAAAAAAAAAAAAAATATTAACAAACAAAATCAAATCAACACAACTCAGAGAAAATTTAAATAAACAAACTATGCTCATATCATTTGTGCAACATTGCTCTCAGAGAAAATTTAAATAAACAAACTATGCTCATATCATTTGTGCAACATTGCTATCGATGTTTCCTTTTGACGTCCCTCTTTCCAACATCGAGGTATAAGAAATTTATTATTATGAAAGTCTCTAATCAAGAACAGAAAGTCTATAGAGTTGAGGGTATATAATATTTTCTAGATCTGTATCTATTACATAAGTCTTTCGTCAATACGAGCAAGTGGTAAATATTCATTTAAAAATCACTATAATCTAAAAGTGATCATCGAAGTTTCACGTGGACAGCAAATAAATTAAAGCTTTGTAAGAATTATGAAATCTAAAAATTGTGAAATATTATATGTTTCTCAATTTATATTATAAAAATCTATAATTAATCGAGTGGAAAATATTTAATGGAAAACAATATATATATATATATAGATGTATAAAACGATCGGCCAACCTTGAAGTTGACAGCAAATGTACACACACTCAAACAAAATAATAAATAATTTAAACGGTTATAGAAAATGAATTCCAGAATGTGTACTTTTGCACCTTCTTTCATACACATCTATTCTTTCCATAACCACATGTATATTTATTTGGCAGTAATATTCGGTGGAGTTTTTTAATTCAAAATAAAACATATATCATATTCATTTTTTGTTAGGCAAAAGACTAAATTGTAATTATAAAATAAGTTCAACTTTCTGAGCAGCAACTCCTCAGCCTAGTTAAACTACTTTCTGGGCAACTCCTCCATTTGGATAGACTACTTTTTAGGCAACTCCTCTGCCTACTTTCCGGGCAACTCATTCCTCCGCCTCGTTAGACTACTTTCTAGGCTAAAGTAAAATTACTTTCCAGGCAGCTCATTCCTCCGCCTCGTTAGAATACTTTCCAAGATAAAGTAAAATGTAAAATATAAAATTTATAGGAAAATGAATCTCTCCCTCAAAGCACTATCAAATGCAGCATTTCTCTATACATCTACAAATGAGATTATCAAATGCAAAATTTCTATACATCTACAAATGAGATCATCAAATGCAAAATTTCTTATATACAAATACCAATAAGTTATACATCTACACATGAAATTATCTGTAGTGTTAGAATATTAAAACCTGAAAATATATTAAAATATGATCTATTTTAATAGAAAAATGGAAAAAGATGTAGTAGTAAACGCGTATATAGTATGAATTCAATTGAAAGTGATAAAAAGAGAATATTCCTTAAATACAAATCACAAAGTTTATATGTATATCATTTTCAATCAACAGAATCAGTTAGAAAACAATGGAAACAAGTGTTTTTTAGTATTCAAAGAACTAGCACGGGTAGTATTCAATAAAATTATTTTAAAAGTTCATACATATGTTAGCATGCCAAGAAGCACAAATTGACCACTAATAGAAAAAGGGAAATTTGTTCTGGAAATTGTAGTTCCGTGACATAGAAATTAAAAATAGCCGCGGCAGAATTTTCTGAAAAATCCACAACCTCAAGAATCTCAAAATCAATAGTTCCACCTGATCGACAGAAATAGAGCCGATGGAAATAGAACACTTTTGTCAGATCTTTGCGCCAAAGTGGGACCTTTCTTCCACAAGAGGCAATATACAGGCCACAAAAATTAGGTTCGTTGAATTGAGGCATTTGCTAGCAAAACTGCGAAACTGTTAATGATTCAGAAACCAACCCTTCACTACATGCATGCCCATCCAGCAGTCTTAACAAATACCTCCAAATTCAAATATAATTAGCACTTAAAAAAACTTAGTTAATCGCAGCCATTATCTTTAATGCCATCATCATCACATCCCCAACATAATTTGAAAAAAAGATAATTAACACTAAAGGAACGTACTTAATGGCAGCCATTATCGTTAGAACCATCATCATGACATGACTCACATAACTTGAGAAAAGAAAAGAAAAACAAACACGAACCATCACAGTACACAAACAAGTCCAAGCCCCGAGTTACAGTTCAATTACTTTAAACGGGAATGCCTAAAAAACCAGCAATAAATTCATTAAAATCTAGAAAAAATGCCGTGAGAAACAAAAGAGATGAATATTGTAACAGGCCAAGAGCGGCACTTCTACTTACAACCTCCTAGGCTCAAATTTCAGACACAATGCACACACAAAACCTCTATCTAGGATTTCGGTCAGTGTTGAACTTAGAAAAATATACCATAATCTGTAAAAATCATGGAAATATAATGCTAAAATCAATCGCAGAATTGAAAGATTCTGCATAATAAATAAAGCTGGCATAACTCACTGTCAAGGAAGTAAATACATGGATAGGCGGCCTCTGTCACGCAGTTTGAACCCTGGTGCTTGCAGATCGTAAAGAAAACCAGAAAATCTACAGAGCGACAATCACAATCACAATGTAAGGTGCCGACGGAGGGTAGCGGCGTATTTAATGAGATGAAATGGGACGACGTCCGAATAGAACGACACAGGTGTTCGACATGCACGAAGAGACGTGGCAGGTAAATTAGGTGCTAGCTTAACGTGGAACAGGCCCTAGAAAGACCCCTGCAGTGGACCTACATGGCACAAAGATTGGTCCAAAAATGCTCGAACAAGGTTTAAATGTATAAATAGATAATTATTTAATATCGGTCCATATAGCATAATCAAATAATATTAAAAAAAACTCGGGAAATAAATCTCATGTAACTCAGGACCTTACAAAAGACTGAAAAATGCAACTAAATTCTCGGGTGTTACCATTGCTCGTATCCAAGCTAGAAGGTTATGACCGACATCAAATGGCTCCAGAGCTTACCTCTCCTCCCGATGGAGGCATCTATTTATCTGTGCAAACAATTAAAGAACGCTACCACATGTAATCATATTAACATCAATGTTGCTTCCACAACCAAATCACTTTATAACTGGGAACTTTTCTCAACCACAGAAAAGAGAATCGTAATATCAGTTCTCACCAAGTGATCTTGGATTAAAAACCTGTCCGCCCGAAAATAGCATAAAGGCAGATACATAAAGTTACTATATTATTTTCGAAATATTTTAGTGCTTTTCAAACTTTGGATAAGAAAAGTGTTGTCGATGTATTTTTCCCTCGATACGTGTGAAGTTTCCAATAAGAGGTCAAAAACAAAACTTTGGATAAATTGTTTAGAACGCTAAATTGCCATCGAAAACTTTGGATAAAATTTGGGAAAGCATAAAAAATTTTGGTCAAAAGAACAATTAATTGATGGTCAGCGATCTATCGATCGCTAATAGTCCCAGGCATGGACTAATAAGAAGAGTGATAATTAAATGAATAGGAGGGTTAAGAAGAAAGAAGGATGGGATAGAAAGGGATAGAAAGAGGAGAAATAGATTAAGGTGGATTAGAATTAATATTAGAGGGATTGAATTTGGAGAACAAGAAATGGATAATAGGTTTCCAAGGATGGCTTAATTGGTACCATATTCTCAATTAAAGTTGTTATGATGACCTTCAATCTCAAGGGCTTCCCTGATGACATGGATGGAATGGAAGAGGTAGAGGCTAGGATTTTGGTTTTATCAAAGAAAATGAGATGATTGATACTATTGGAGTGTTCAACTATGGGGTATTTAGCAATACGGTTATGGAAGGTGTTAGCCATATGTACTTTGAGTCGTGATTTGAACGATCTCCTAGTTTTCCCTATGTAAGAATTTCCATAAGAGGAATGGCTAACTAAGGAATTTATGGGGCTTCGTCTTGTTTTTCTTTATAAATAGGATTTTAGATAAATGATTAGTAACCCCTCGAATGTAGGGCAGGGTTACATTGGCCAAGAGAAGGTTATAGGAAAGGATTTTTGTTTGGGAGTGGAGAATAGAGTGAAAGGATTTTTGACCTAGGATAGGTAATAACCATTAGATTTAAGGGATTTAGTGAGATGTGATTTTTTAATTGGAAAGGAATGAGGAGAGGAGATTTGAATGGTTGATCTGAAGAGCTAACTGATGATTTTATGGGGCTTGAAAAAGGTCTTGTTTTTCTTTATAGATAGGATTTTAGATAAATGATTAGTAACCCCTAAAATGTAGGGTAGGGTTACATTCGCTAAGAGAAGGTTATAGGAAAGGATTTTTGTTTGGGAGTGGAGAATAGAGTGAAAGGATTTTTGATCTAGGATAGGGAATAACCATTAGATTAAAGGGATTTAGTTAGATGTGATTATCAATTGGAAAGGAATGAGGAGAGGAGATTTAAATGGCTATGTTGACAAGGGTTTTAAGCATGAAATATTTGTGAGCAAGATGATGATGGGAGTTGGCATGAAGCTACCTATCGGTGTGAAGCATGACACAGTTTACCAGCTCTCCAAGCCTTCAGTTGTCGTTGCAACAAACACCCTCCAAAATTTTGCGTACATTCAAATTTTGGAGCCTACTTTGGATCTTGCGATTAGTCAGTCCATAGTCACTTCTTGGTTAGTTGATGCTTTTGAGCTCCCTACTTGATCGAAAGTGTCAAACTCACTTGCTCACAGATGCTCAGTCCGCAATAAGTTCATGGGTGCATCCTTTTATGCAAGCTTGGACAAGAATGGTATGCACCACTAAGACTATTCATGTGTGATTTCCAATCCATGTTGACAATTAGTGCAGACTGACAAGGACAATTTCTTACATTCTAGCCACATCCATACTTCCATTCTGGTGAGTTTTACAAACTCTTTCTTCCGTACTTCCACAACTGTTGTTTTCATGTTTTCGGATGTCGCTTTCACTTGCCCTCACTCTAACTAGTGTTGTTTTCATGTTTTCTTTGCTTTGGCATGTATTGCATTCACTTTCATTCACATATCGCAAGAGTCATTCACACTTTAGCAATTGGCGTCCTTTCACATGTTAGTTGTTGTACAATGTATATATGATTATTCTAGTGGTTTTAAGGCATTATCTTTGTGTGAAGGGGCTAGTCTAACCATGTAAACATCAATCACACTCATTCCCAAAGTTTTTAACAATGTCGCACGAGTGTCATGTTCATTGCAAAGTGTACCTTTAGTGTCACACTTGTTGCAAAGTCATCGTAAGGTTGAAGCATTAAGGGAAATATGTTTTTAACGTGTTTCAGATGATCTATGTTGCTTTTTCATCAATTTGTTTCAAGTGTGTGATCAGAGTCAAGTCATTTCACTATTCACATTAGTCTCTTTAGTCCCACAGTTCGCCAATTTTCAGAAATTCCCTAGCAACCTAACCTCATCTGGCCTTCCTTAACTGTGCACTATGTAGTTCCAACCCTCAAGTTGCCTTTGTTGGAAATAATAGTGAGAGGGGGCGTGAATAAATATTAGTCAAATCAATAACTTTATAAGTTCATACTCTGATTTATGTACACTATTTCAATGAAGGTAACTCATGTGTACACGCAACTGTATTTAAGGCAACCAATTTATATCTAGCAAACCTATGATTCAATTAATTCATCATATGTTGATCTTTAATTAATGCATCAGTACCTCATTAACCATATAAACAGTAACCATGTGCAGTAATAATAGAACAAACCATCACACATAAGAAACACACATGAATGCCAAGATTTAAGGTGGAAATCCAATGTGGGACAAAAACCACCTGTTGTTGTCTTCTTTTTAATATAAGAAAAACTTGTTTACAATCTTGTACTGGTGCAGACTCATAAAAATACGCAGGCACCCACCTACAGAAGGCTACAACCATCTCTTGTTCTCCAGCTTCTATTGGAAGGGAGCTACAACCCTCTAGCTCTTGTACTAGTCGATCTGTTTACTAGTTCGTAGGCACCGGCCTACTGAAGGCTCCAACCTTCACTCATTTTCTAGCTGCTACTAGAAGGGAGCTCCAACCCCCTGGCTCTTGTACTGGAAGATATGTTTACCAGTATGTAGGCGCCGACCTACAGAAGGCTACAACCTTATCTCTTCCTCCAGGGACCACGTTTCATGAATTTTCAGACTAGATACTCCTGGAACACAACACCACAATCTGAAGGCCACGTTTGATCCAATTTTCATACTGGACCCATCAACAACATTGAAGCTCAAAATCAATCACCACTGCAATACAAACATCAAATACATCTACGAAACTCAATCATCAATCTCTAAATCACCCATAACTAAATCACTAAAATCCCATCATCACTGAACCAAATCGCAATCAATTAATCTAAACATTCATAATATTGTCATCAAAACACAGTCACCATAACACAGAGCAGAACCCAGAACTCAGAGCAAAACCCAGAACTCTGCAACAGTAGCCAGATCCAACTGCAACTTCAAATATCATATTTTATAATATATACGCTACTTCGATGTTCCGAACCAGCATGTATACACACTTTTATCAAAGCCAACTAGTGTACATATATGCAAATATTAACTCATAACTTTGCAGCTATTTCAGACTTCAGTCATACCCAGATCATAACATTTACAGAATAAAACATGTGTCAGTATTCAGATCTAGACTATACATGATCAAACCACCTAATGATAATTCATTTCAAGCCTTAAGATCCTGATCCATCATTAGATCTTATCCCTCATCAGCCACTAAGGTTCATCCTTAGCTCAGATCAAGCAAAAAACATAAGCCCATAACCTAGATATTTGATCTCACACTTCATAAGATATTCAACTTGTACTTATGGCCTAATGATCTTCTCCTCCTTATATACTCTTAGGCCTTTCTCAGTACCTTGGACAAAAACTACATAGGACCAATACCTTGGACCAAATACCTAGGGTCAATACCTTGGACCAAATACCTCGGACCAAATACCTTGGACCAATACCTTGGATCAAAATACCTTGGACCAAATACCTCGGACCAAAAATTTGGTTTTCCAACATGTATATGCTTTTCCTCCTGTGAAAGTGTGTGTATACGTTATACGCTCCTTTTGTTCTATTAACCCATGTGTATACACTCCTTCGACAAGGTGAACCTATGTGTATCTCTCTTTCTTCATTCTTTGGAGTCTGATCTGTAAGCCTTTGTTGTTAACCTGCTGCACTGTGAACTGTTATCTGAGTGAGTTTCCATCAAGGACAACACATGCATCATAATGCCAACAACCTCCCCCTTTGGACTTCATGGCAACAACAACACCAAGACACTCTCCCCCTTTGACATCAAGGGAAAAGGGCGAACAAAGATATTCTCCCCCTGAGTACATGCTGAAAATTATTATTAAGCTCCCCTTTTGTACATGCTCAAATGCACTAAACCTCCATGCTCCCCCTGAGTACATGCAGAGACTGCAAAAATATCTTCAAATGAATGACATGACTCTATAACTCAACTACGTGAGTATGACCTTCCTATCACCAATGACTCATACATACATCAATCTCCCAATCAAGTGGGGATACACCAATTGTTTATACAAAACTGACATAGAAATTATTACATCATCCTTCCCATGCATAGTGGGGCTAAAAATGAGGTCTTTTCATGACCTTTACATGACATTTATAACAAGGACAACCGATCTAAAAAGGACCATGATAATCAGCAGCAACTATCATACACCATATATGATCTACACCAACAACAGCATCAGGATCAATAACCTGTATATTTCCATCATCAAAAGAGTCACCTGAATCACAACCACGTGGATCAAGCAATATAAGCATCTTCAAGTACCAATATCTTCTAACATAATGTCAACAATGCATTATTAGAAGCATATATTCCCCCTGAACCTGTGCCAACTGTTCATTGTAAGATCTGATCATTGCAAATATCAGTGAGAGTCATCAAGGCGTCATCATTAATCATATATACATCAATTTTTTAACATCTTATGAGCACCAACACATTTCCACATATCATCAATAGATTGTAACCATCATCAAATAGAGTATATAATTGACTGAACCATATTAGACTCCTTTTCCTGAGTCTGTCGCACTGCTTTTTCTTCAAAACACCATATACACCACTGTGCAGCTTATAACTCGTATATATACACGACTTATCTTCATAATAGCTGTGTATGAAAATTGGAACACTGAAGTTTTACACTTTCAGCTTCCCCTGGGTCTGTTATGTTTGTAAACTGAGCTATGCCACATCTTTTTTACAACAATTTCATCTTCTTCAATACCTTGGATTGTGATGATGTATGCTCCTTTTGGTATGGTGTCTGAAATTTTCTCCTACATTCCTTTACTTCATGTCACAACTTGTTACACGCATAGCATCTTACGTATTTCATATTCCTTCTATTACAATCAATAGCTTTGTGACCAAACATATTGCAAGCAAAACAATATCCCTTAAAGTACCTGGAACCTGATGATATTTATGTGTGATGGTCTTGAACCATTTTACTTCCGCATTTGGCTACAACATGTCCAAAATTATGACATATAAAACATTCAACATTATTCATCGAAGGAAATAACCGACCATCACTTCCACAGTTAGGAGTAAAAGATTTTCTTTGAAGAATTTATTTCCTTGGTTGTTTATGGGGTTGACTTTTTATCTCCTTGTACCTCATCTTGTGACCTAGATTCACCTTCATGAAAACCAAGGCCAGCCTTTATAATGGTGAACACTGAACTTTGATGATTTCATCTAACATTTCTGATCCTTTAGAAAATCTAAGATTCAAAATCTTTGTCTTTTCAAGTTCTTTTATTAGACTTACTACTTCACATTCGAACACTTCATTGTGTTTGTCTTTTTTAGTGAGTTGATGTGTCACTATGTTTATGACTATATCCTTTTCTGCCAAACTGATTTTGAGTTGACTGAGTTCTTTAAGGAAATCTTCCTTTTCTAAGGCATTATTTTCATATGCCATGAGTAGTTTAATTTCTTGATCATCTTCATCACTACTGGACAAGCCATTACTATCATCATGAATATAATAAATTCTATTACCTTATGCAAACATCTTTCCTTTGACATGAGGGCATCTAGCAGCGTAATGACCAACTCTACCACAAGAAAATCATTTGAAAGGTAGCTTACCTTTGAACCTTATAGAACCCCATTGAAGCTTCTTGACAAAATTTACCCCATCTTCTTCTTCTGAAATGTGTCCTGATTCATTGTGTTTTTCCTTTTCCTTTCCCTTTGTTGATGCTTTAAGTGCAGCTTCTCTCATATCTGATGGACCTCCTTTTCTCATTTCAAAAGCAGTTAGGATTATGTGAAGTTGCATCGTAGTGATATTCTGAAGATCTTGTTTTTCTTCTATGGAAGATACTTTTGACTCAAATTTAGCAGACAAAGATCTCAAAATTTTCTCAACTAGAGTGACTTCCATTATCTCTTCACCCAAATTCTTCATACAATTAACAACCTCATCTATATTTAAGAAGTAACTAGCTATACTCTCATCACTATGCATCTTAAGAGTTTCATACTAAATTTTGAGAGTTCGAAGCTTAGCACATTTTACTTGAGAGTCTCCTTCATAACTCTGAATGATTTTGTCCCATATCTCTTTGGCTCATTTGACCTTCATGACTTTGACAAAATCTGATTGTGACAAACTTCCCAATAAAATATTGACAGCTTTGGCATTGGTTTCATATTTCTTTTTACCTATCGTGTCTATAGGAATTGTTGTTGGAAAGTTATATCCTTCTTCCACAATTTCCCAAACATATGTTCCAAGAGATTGTAGATAGGCCATGGTTCTCATTTTCCAATAAATAAAGTTGCCCCCATCGAAGATTGGCGGTCTGATGGATCCCATGCTTTTGTGATTATTCATCTTGATGGATCTTCCTTCAAGTGATCAAGTTTCTTCTGAAGGCCCTGCTCTGATACCAATTGTTGGAAATAATACTGAGAGGGGGGGGGGGGGGGGGAAATAGTCAAATCAATAACTTTTTAATTTCATACTCTGATTTCTGTACGCTACTTCAATGAAGGTAACTCGCGTGTACACGCAACTGTATCTAAGGAAACCAGTGTATATCCAACAAACCTATGATTCAGTTAATTCATCATATGTTGATCTTTAATCAGTGCAACAGTATTCATTAATCATATAAATAGTAACCATGTGTAGTAATAACAAAACAAACCATCACACATAAGAAACACACATGAACACCAATATTTAAGGTGGAAACCCAATGCAGCACAAAAACCACCTACTGTTGTCTTCTTTTTAATATAATAAAAACCTGTTTACAATCTTGTACTGGTGCAGACTCATACCAGTACGCAGGAACCCACCTACAGAAGGCTACAACCTTCTCTCATTCTCCAACTTCTATTGGAAAGGAGCTACAACCCCCTAGCTCTTGTACTAGTCGATCTATTTACTAGTATGTAGGTGTCAGCCTACTGAAGGCTCCAACCTTCACTCATTTTCTAGCTGCTACTGGAAGGTAGCTCCAACCCCCTGGATCTTGTGTTATCTGATATGTTTACCAGTACGTAGGCACCGACCTACAGAAGGCTACAACCTTTTGTCTTCCTCCAGGGACCACATTTCATGAATTTTTAGACTATATACTCCTGGAACACAACAACACACTCTAAAGTCCACGTTTCATCCAATTTTCATACTGGACCCATCAAAAAAATTGAAGCTCAAAATCAATCACCACTGCAATACAATCATCAAATAATCTACGAAATTCAATCATCAATCTCTGAATCACCCACAACTAAATCACTGAAAGCCCATCATCACTGAAGTAAATCACAATCAATCAATCTGAACATTAAGAATACTATCATCAAAACATATTCACCAGAACACAAAGCTGAACCCATAACTCTGCAACAACAGCCAGATCCAACTGCAACTTCAAATGTCATATTTCATAATGTATACACTACTTCAATGTGTCGAACCAGCATGTATATGCACTTTTATCAAAGACAACCAGCGTACATATCTGTAAATATTAACTCATAACTTTGCAGCTGTTCCATGCTTTAGTCATACCCAGATCATAACATTTATAGAATAAAACATGCGTCAGTATTCAGATCTAGACTATACATGATCAAACCACATAATGATAATTCATTTTAGGCCTTAAGATCCTAATCCATCCTTAGATCTTATCCCTCATCAACCACTACGGTTCATCCTTAGTTCAGATCAAGAAAAAAACCATAAGCCCATAACCTACATATTCGATCTCACACTTCATAAGATATTCAACTTGCACTTATGGCCTAATGATCTTCTCCTCCTTAACTCTTAGGCCTTTCTCAATACCTTGGACCAAACCTACTTAAGACCAATACCTTGGACCAAATACCTAGGATCAATACCTTGGACCAAATACCTCAGACCAAATACCTTGGATCAAAATACCTTGGACCAAATACCTCGGACCAAAAACTTGGTTTTCCAACATGTACACGAATTTTCCTCCTGTGAAAGTGCATGTATACGTTATACACTCCTTTTTTTCTGTAAACCCGTGTGTATACGCTCCTTGGATAAGTTGAACCTGCATGTACCTCTCTTTCTTCATTCTTTGGAGTCTAATCTGTAATCCCTTGATGTTAACCTGCTGCACTATGAACCGTCATCTGAGTGACTTTCCATTAAGGACAACAATTGTATCATAATGTCAACAACATCCTTATGCCTTGAAAATGTGCAATGCACAGTTCCTGTTTCCCATGACTGATGCACTACACAGTTCCAATGTTCAAGCTCAACCTTGTGTCCCAAAATTGTGTAATTCATCCTCCCAGCCCGGCCTTAAATTCACATTTCTCAGTCTCTAGCCTCAAGCTCATCCTTGAGCTCCTGAACTAAGTAATGGCCTAACCTCCTCTACCTCCCAAAACTATGTAGCTCTCCCAAGTAGTGAAAAACCCTGCAACTAAGCTCATTCATTCTAGAAACTACACAATTTATTTCCCGAGTCCTTCCTAAACTGCACACTCTATGGTCTCAAGGCTTGATCTCACCCCTCACTTCTTGAGTTGCATATTTTTGTAGTTACTAAGCCTCTTTCCCATCCTATCATCTGGTTCTAGCTCAATCAGTGGATCAATATGCACCATATTATATTAGGGTTTTATCAAACTGACATCATCTTATCATGTGTGCATTACAAACACAGGCAATCTATCATGCTTTGGCAAGATGATGAAGAAGGAGATGGAGAAGGAGGACATGCTAGAAGACATATATGGAGCTGAAGAAATAAGATGATCGTCACGCGAGAAGACGATGAAACAATGAACTCTAACAGAAGATCAAGATCAAGATCACATGGAAGACTCCTCATCTCAGGGTCATAAGGAGGAGGAAGAAGAAGAAAATGTACCATCTTTTCAAGAAGACAGAAATAAAGAAGTAGAAAGAAGGAAAAATTAGCACTGTCACATCATCATGCAGTTCATGTCATCAATGTTATGTCATGTCCAGTCACAAGTCATCATATTCCACATCATTATTATGGATTATGTAATTACCTATTCGAAATGTATTGTAAAGTGGAAGTATAAAGGACACATTCAAAATATGA
>APFE030104305.1:103106-116482 GCA_000404065.3 Pinus taeda | reverse complement strand
ATATTAAAAAAAAACTTGCTTTGAATTTGATCTGATTTGTTGCATTTATCTTCGAAAAATGTTCAACGCTAAGCAATCAGCATAACATCACAATTATTTACCTCTTGAAATGTTGTTTAAACGAAGGATTTGTTGAGAAATCAAAAGATTTCTCTCATGATCTGATTACAACAACAATCCTTTCATACACTCAACGATTGTCATTGATGTGTCGTAGTAACGATTCACGTCGTGCTGCCATCATCAAATGATTAACATAATTCACTTGGTTATAAGATCCATATTTTTGGGAAAGAATTTCATTAGATTGTGTTGGAGATTTGTTGAACTTAAATGATCTATCTTCCTACTCTGTCCAATAAGGATCTATTCCCTTTGAGTCCTTCAACTATGGATTTACCTGAAATTGTGGTGGCAACTCCTTTAAAACTGCCAATTTTATCATGAAATATATTTCACCCTCTCCTTCGTCTTCTGGAATATCTACCTCGGGGAAGCCCAATAAAGGCTTAGTTAATGGGAATATTTATTGCGATTGTCGAAGCAATACCTCAAAGAACCTTTCCTGCAGAACAATCAATGCAACAAACTAGAATAACACAAAATGCCCATGCTGGTGTTGATCCAATGTCCAAGAACCTTTTTTTGCTTGAGCTCTATCATATGGTTCATTTATTTATTTATTTACATACTCTTTTCTTCCTTTAGATCTCCAAATCTCGAGATCTAGCAGTCGTTCTACAAGAAATTGATTTTGTCACCAGAACATAGGCCAAATACATAACAATTTTGACTAGTCATTTTAAAACGTGTCTTATGACCAATTGGAAGCAAATTTCAAAACTCTAAAACATGGGTTTTCTTCAGAATAGGGTCAATTGTATTACACATGAGAAATTTTCTCAAATTCATAACCATTTGAGATATTTTTTGGGTTCTTTGGATCATTATTTTGCAGATTGCATAAAGAAACGGTTTTTCAATTTAATGCACAAATAGATAACTGCTTTAGTTGTAGCCATGAAAGGATCAGATCGGTTTACTAGATCTATAGCAGGTAGATCTACCAAGATAACACTCGAAGGATTCAACATGAAGCCTGTTTTGGCCACAAAGTAGAATCTCGACAATGATGGTAAAATAATTTCAGCTAAAAAAATCTGGTGCTTGTGATTTGTGGTATTTTCAACTACTACAAATCCTCATGCATTTACACTCAGCGTTTAGTAGTTAAAGCCTCCCAAGAAATGTTGGCATTTAGTTTGGAGTTCTGATGATTGTAGGGTAGTGTTGGGGTCATCTATTGAGATTGGTTATACTCAAATTTAATCGGTAAGTTTTAGTGGTGTTTTAGATTAGACGTGGGATCAGTTAGCCGGGTGATCAAGGTGTGCCAAGAGAGAAAGCAGGGATTTCATTCTCGTTATTGCAGCTCGAACACAATCTTCTTTTTGAGTGCATTCATTCGCAGGAAGCAGTTTGTTGCATATGGGGATTACAAATGTGGAACGTTAGATGAAGTGGTTACCCAATCATGTAACAAACACAGCCATGGGCATAAAAACGTTTTTTTAAAGAAGAACAAGCTTCATCTATGGGCCACATAGTTGCTTTATTCAATTTGGGCAATACACGCTACATGAATTCAACTGTACAATGTTTACATTGGGTTCCAGAGTTGAAGTTAGCGTTACAAAAGTACACATATTCTCAGAGGAGCGATGATTTAGATCCTTCATCTCATTTTTTAATTGTGGCTACTAGGGATTTATTTAGTGAGATGGATAGAAGCACTCGAGCTATCACTCCTAGGAAATTTTGGATGATGTTGAGAAAGAAGTATCCTCAATTTTCCTAGCAACATAATGGTCTATTTATGCAATAGGATGCAGAGGAATGTTGGACCCAACTTATCTATACACTGTCACAATCTCTCAAGTCCCCAGATTCAAGTGAACCTGTTGGAAATAATACTCAGAGGGGGGTGAGTCAGTATTAGCAAGTCAATAATATTTCATTTCCATATTCTGATTCATATACGCTACTTCAATTAATGAAACTTGCGTGTATATGCAACTATATATAAGGCAACTAGCGTATACCCTATAAACTTATAATTTAGTTAATTCTTCATAAGTTGATCTTTAATTTGTGCATCAGAACCATATAAATAGAAACCAAGAGCAGTAAAAGCAGAACAAACAGTCACACACATGAACACAAAATATAAGGTGGAAACCCAATGTGGGTGAAAACCACCTGCTGCAATCGTCTATATCTTTCTTTTAATAAGAAGCTTCTTTTTACAATATTTTGTACTGGTGCAGTCTTATACCAGTATGCATGCTTCTACCTGCAGAATGCTACAACCTTCTCTTTTCTTCCAGGGACCACGTTTCATAAATTTTCAGACTGGATCCATCAATAATATCAATCAAATGTCAAATATATCTGTATCAACCAATCTCCTTTGCACCAACCAAAAACTGAATTAAAAAATCACTTCTCTGAATGTTGTAACCAAAATACAATAACAGTAACCAGAACCCAAGCCAGAACCCAGAACACTGCAACAGTAATAAGAAGTAGCTAAAGCATATTTTATGAGGTGTACGCTACTTCAATGTGATGAACCTACGTGCATACACACTTGTATCAAGGTAAACCTGTGTATACACACTTTTGAAATTCTGAACCTGTGTGTATATGTGCCTTTGCTATAAGGAACTTGCGTACAGATCTGTAAATGATGGTTTAACCTTTACAATTATTCAGACATCAGATATACCTAGATCATCATATTTACAAATTATGACATGCACGAATTATTAAGATAAAATATCAAAACCACACAAAGATACTTCTCTTCAAGCCTTCAGATCTTGACCCATCAATAGAACTTATTCTTCCTCAAGCACTCAGGTTCATCCTTGATTCAGATCCAGCTGGTCACCATAACCCAATAACTTGTAATCTAGATCTTGCTCTTCATTAGATATGGAATTCGTAAGTGCATTTGCCTAATCTTCTTCTCCTCCTTTTATAGTCCTAGGGCTTACTCAATGCCATGGACCAAAACCACTTAGAACCAATACCATGGACCGAATAACTAGGGTCAACACTTCGGATCAAATACCATGGATCAATACCGAAATACCATGGATCAAATACCACAGACCAAAATTTAGTTTTCCAACATGTACGTGTCTTTCCTTCCATGAAAGTGCGTGTGTATGCATATGTTCCTTTTGTTCAATGAACTTGCGTGTATACATGAGTTGGTCAAGATAAACCTATGTATACCTTTCGTTCTTCATTCTAAGTGGCCTGAACTGTGATTTGTCATCTGAGAGAGTTGCCATCAAGTGCAACACTTGTATTACCTGTATCATAATGCCAACAATCTCCCTCTTTGGACTTGATGGCAACAACACCAATCACTCTCCCCCTTTGTCATCAAGAGCAAAGGGTCATGCTCCCCCTGAGTACCTACTGAAACCTCTGATATGCTAAAGTACTAATTGAGCTCCTATGATTGAGTCCATGGTCCCCTTGAGCATAAGCAAGGTCTGCAAAAAGATAACATGACTCTATACATACATCACCAAAGACCTTCCTATCACCAAAGACTCATACATACATCCATCTCCCAACCAAGTGGGGATATACCAAATGATTATACATGTCAAACAAGAACATTACATCATCCATCCCATGCATAGTGGGGTAACAAAATATGACATATAAAATAGAGACCAAACATCTGAAATAAGATCATGATAGTCATCAACAACTATCATCAGCAACATCTAACAATCAACATCCAGACCAGCAACCATGATCTCCCTTAAACCTGTTCCACCTAAATCAAAAACAACTGTGAATTTGTACTAAGACCTTCTAAGATAATGCCAACAATGCATTACTATAAGTATATGCTCCCCTTGAACATGTGCCAGATGATCACTGTTGGACTCATATCAAACTCTTTTCATCCTGAGTCTCACCCACTATTTTTCTTCAAACCAACATATATGCAATTGTATCCACAGAAACCGGCGTATGTATGTGGATACGCTTCATGAAACTCACGTACACTCACTTTTCTCTGAAAAAGATAAGTTTTAATAGCAAGATGATGCATCAACTACTCCCAACTTCTATCTGAGATATTCAAATGTTTCTCTGGGCAGTGGTTTGGTGAATATATCAACAACATGTTCTTTGGAGGGAACATATTCCAATTTGACCTTTTGTTCAAGCACTTGTTCACGTAGAAAATTATATTTGATGGGCATGTGCTTGGTCTTGGAATGCATGTCTGGATTCTTTGAAATATTGATTGCACTTGTATTATCACATAGAATGGAGATGGGTGGAGTACATGTGATCTGAATGTCTTGCAATGTTTGCATCATCCAAAGGAGTTGTGTGTAGCAAGATATAGCAGCCACATATTCTGCTTCAGCTATAGATAAAGCAGTGGAACTTTGTTTCTTGCTGAACAAAGACACTAATCTGGAACCCATATAAAATGCACCACCACTAGTGCTTTTTCTGCCATCCACGCTTCCTGCCCAATGTGCATCTGTATATGCATGAAGTGTAAGATTTGTACCCCTAGGATACCATAAACCAAAATTCTGGCTTCCTTGAAGATATTTGAAGATCCTTTTGACTGAATGAAGATGTGATTCATTTGGATTTGCTTGGAATCTTCCAACTATTCCTACTGCATGCATGATGTTTAGTCGGGTACCTGTTAGATAAAGCAAACTACCAATCATGGATCTGTAGGTTGGTTGATGAACTACTGTTGATTCATCATTTGAGCTGAGACTGCATCCTATTACGATGGGGGTACATATTGGCTTAGAATCTTCCATCCCATATTTTTTTAAGATCTACTTGAGATACTTGGTTTGTGATAGAAAAGTACCATCTTTCTTTTGTTGAACTTGTAGACCAAGAAAATATGTGAGCTCACCAAGAAGGGACATTTCAAATTCTTTCTGCATTACCAAAGCAAAGTTTTGACTCATGGCCTCTTCATTGCTACCAAAAATGATATCATCAACATACAAAACAAGTATTAGCAATTTATTATTGTTAATATTTACATATAGATTGCTATCAACTGATCCTTTTGAGAAACCTTGTTGATGGAGATATTTGTCAAGACGGTAATGCCATGCCCTTGAAACTTGTTTTAGACCATAGAGAGCCTTTCTAAGTCTGCATACAAGTTTTGGATCATTTCCAAGGATGAATCCATCTGGTTGCTCAATATATACTTCTTCTTCTAAGTCCCCATTAAGAAAAGCAGATTTTACATCCATTTGGTATACTTTGAATTTCTAAAAACTAGAAAGAGCAAGGAACATTCTTATGGATTCAAGTCTAGCAACAGGTGCAAAAGTTTCTTCAAAATCTATACCTTCTTGTTCAGCATATCCTTTATAAACAAATTTGGCCTTGTTTCTAATAACTTCACCACTTTCATTCAGCTTTTTTTTTAATATCCATTTGGTTCCTATGATATTCTTATCATGAGGTCTAGGAACTCATTCCCAAGTATTATTCTTTTCAATTTGCTCGAGTTCTTCATTCATGGCCTTGATCCAACATTCATCTTTGCATGCTTCATTTACATTTTGAGGTTCGATGGAGGAAAGCAATTCTAGATAGCTTGAAGCTTCTGTAATAGTTCTTCTTGTCTGCACACCTGCCTCTTTCTGTCCCAAAATTTGAGTCTCTGGATGATTTTTTTGAACATACCTGGATGGAGTATTTTCTTCTATTGTTATCTATTCTTCTGGTGCTTCATTAGTTTCTCTTCAGAATTAGTCTGATTTGATGTGGAAGGATAATCCTCATCTTCTCCACAATCTTCGATTTTTACCTGCTTTGGATTTTTGCATGCTTCATCAACCACAACATCAATAATTTCAATAATTTTCCCAAGTCTTTTATTATAACACTTATATCCTTTACTTTGAGAAGAGTAACCAAGGAGAATGCCTTCATCTGCTCTAGGTTGAAACTTGCCAAGTTTTTCATCAGTCCTTTTGATGTAACATTTGCTTCCAAAAACTTTGAAGTATTTTATAGTAGGAGTCTTACCATACCAAAGTCCATGTGGAGTTTGAGTGTTGTTTACCCCAACATTTGCTTTGTTGAGAATAGTGACGACAATGAATGCAGCTTCTCCCCAGAAGATTGCAGGAGTTCCAAACTCATCTAGCATAGCACAAGCCATTTGTTGAATAGTTTTGTTCATCCTTTCTACCACTCCATTTTGCTGAGGAGTCCTTGTAGTGGAGAATTGCCTTTTTATTCCATGTCTTCACAAAATTCAAAGAATTTATCCGAGGTGAATTCCCCTCCTCGATCAGATCTGAGAAATTTGATTTTGCGATCTGATTCATTTTCAACCAGGGCTTTGAAGGCTTTGAATTTTTCAAATGCTTCATGTTTATGCTTTAGAAGCCCTATCCAACACATTCTGGAAAAATCATCAATGAACAATATAAAGTATTCCTCTCCACGAGGTGACTTTTTCCTTAATGGACCACATAAATCAGTATGAACAAGTTCAAGAGGCTTACTAGCTGATCCTTCCTTTTCAGGGAATTGCGACTTGGTTTACTTACCAAATTGACATGACTTGCATATTGTATTTTCTGGAATGTTGATATCAGGAAGATCATGAACAACCTCAAATTTGCTTGCTTTTCTTATTTGAGAGAAGCTTAGATGCCCCAATATTCTGTGCCATAGCCAGTGTTCATCATTTTTTCTTATATAGCACTGTTGTTGTCTTCCCTTGATTATATATAAGTTGTTTGGAGTTCTTATACCTTTGATCACGGTTTCTCCTATATCAAGATAATGAACAACACATCCTTTTGATCGAAAAACTACTTCATTTCCTTGATCACACATTTGACTGACACTCAATAGGTTATTCTTTAGACCATCAACATACATAACATTCCCAACTTTAAATTTTTCTTTTAAACAAACAAAACCTTTACCTTTTATGATAACAGGAGTGTCATTTCCAAATGAGACCTTCTTTTCCTTTTTTAAGGCATTATATGACTGAAGTTTTTCTTTATCACCTGTCATGTGTTTCGAGCATCCACTGTCGATGTACCACTGATTTTCTTGTGCTTCTGCATATAGAGCTATACCACATCTTTCTGTTTGTGGTTCTTTATTTCTCCATATTTTGGGATTAATGAAGTTTGCTCCTTCTGAGATGTTTGCCGAAATTTACTCCTGCATTCAGATTCTTCGTGACCAAATTTGTTGCAGATAGGGCATTCTATTTCATTTTCAAGGAGAGAAAAGTTATTGTAGGTCCGTTTCATGATCCCCGTCACATTCCTTTGATTTCGTGCTTCTCTAGTCATGATGGTCTTGTAAGCAACACATTGAGCAACTTTGTGTCCAAAGTTATGACATGAAAAACATTGGCCATTAAAGAAGTTCCTGCGATTATTGAATCTACTGACTTGGTGATTGTAGTTGCTATTGATATTCATTCTTGAAGTAGATTGAGTATGATTTACCTGAGGTTTGTAGCTTCTTTTCATCCTTGAAATAAATTTAGCCTAATTTACTTGGTGATCTGCTTTGTGCCTTTACTGTCGATTGTCAAATTGTTCACTGCTCTTTGCTGCATCAAGATAGCTTTTGGTGGAGGTTGATGGCTTCTGTGTTTGGGATGCTTCTTCAGTATATCCAAGACCTATCTTTATCAGAGGAGAACATTGCACTTTGATAATTTCATTTAAGGTTTCTGATCCTTTAGTAAATCTAATATTGAGAGCTTTTGTTTTCTCAATATCCTTTCTTAGACCCACAATTTCATATTCTAGTTTTTCATTTTGTTTTTCTCTTTCAATAAGTTGGAATGCCAGAGTATCTATAATCATATTCTTTTCTTCTAAACAGATTTTGAGTTTAGAGATTTCTTCATAAATACCATCTTCATCTAAAGCATCCAAGAAATCATCATCTTCAAAAGCCATCAGAAGTCTATAGTCATTACCATGTTCATCTTCATCACTATTTGATAAACCATCGCTATTTTCATGTGTATAATAGCTCTTATTACTTACATTCTATTTTCTATTCCATTTTGTTGATTCCTTATCTTTATCAAGCTTATCTTTATGAGGACATTTGGCCACATAATGACCAACTCTTCCACAAGCAAAGCATTTGAAAGGTAGCTTACCTCTGAATCTTCCAGAACCTCATTGAAGGTTCTTGACAAAGTTTGCTTCTTCCTCTCCTTCTAAAATATGTCCTGATTCATTGAGTTCTTCACTTCCTAAAGCTTTGAATGTGGCTTCTCTCATATCTGATGGACCCCCTTTTCTCATTTCGAAAGCAGTTAGGATTCTATGCAACTGTGTCATAGTAATACTCTGAAGATTCTGCTTTTCCTCTATGGCAGAAACTTTTGATTCAAACTTAGAAGATAATGATCTTAAAACCTTTTCAACTACAGTAACTTATTTTATCTCTTCACCCAAGTTTTTCATGCGATTAACAATCATGAAAGAAGTAATTAACTATACTTTCATCATTGTGCATTTTGAGAGTTTCATATTGAATTCTGAGAGATTGCAGTTTTGTAGGTTTTACTTGATCGCCTCCTTCATAGCTTATAACGATATTGTCCCATATTTCTTTGGTGGTTTTGAGCTACATAACCTTGACAAATTCTGATTGTGACAGACTCCCCAATAATGTATTGACAGCCTTGGCATTTGTTTCATACTACTTTTTACCTGACGTATCTATAGGAATTGCTGATGGAAATGTGTATCATCCTTCCACAATTTCCCAAACATCTGTTCCAAGAGATTGAAGATAAGCTGTGGTTCTTACCTTCCAATAGACGAAGTTGCTCCCATCAAAGATTAGTGGTCTAATGGATCGCTCTCTTTTGTAGTGACTCATGATGATAGATATTCCTTCAAGCGATCAAGCTTCTTCTGAAGAACTTGCTCTGATTCCAATTGTTGGAAATAATACTGAGAGGGGTGGGTGAATCAGTATTAGTAAGTCAATAATATTTCATTTCCATATTTTGGTTCATATGTGCTACTTCAGTTAATGAAACTTGTGTGTATACGCAACTATATAAAAGGAAACTAGTGTATAACTTGTAAACTTATAATTTATTTAATTCTTCGTAAGTTGACCTTTAATCTATGCATCAGAACCATATAAATAGTAACCAAGAGCAGTAAAAAAAGAACAGACTGTCACACACATGAACACAAGATATAAGGTGGAAACCTAATGTGGGTGAAAACCACTTGCTGCAATCGTCTTTATCTTTCTTTTAATAAGAAACTTCTTTTTACAATATTTTGTACTGGTGCAGTCTTATACCAGTACACAGGCTTCTACTTGTAGAAGGCTACAACCTTCTCTCATTCTCCATCTTCTCCTAGAAGGGAGCTACAACCCCCTAGCTCTTGCACTAGCTGATGTACTAGTACGTAGGCGCTGACCTACAGAAGGCTACAACCTTCTCTTTTCTTCCAGGGGCCACGTTTCATAAATTTTCAGACTAGATCCATCAATAATATCAATCAAACATCAAATGTATATGTATCAACCAATATCCTTTGCACCAACCAAAAACTGAATCAAACAATCACTTCTCTGAATGTTGTAATCTGAATATAGTAACAGTAACCAGAACCCAAGCCAGAACCCAGAACACCACAACAGTAATCAGAAGTAGCTAAAGCATATTTTATGAGGTGTACGCTACTTCAATGCAACGAACCTGTGTGCATACACACTTGTATCAAGGTAAACCTGCATATACACACTTTTGAAATGCCGAACCTGTGTGTATACATGCCTTTGTTATAAGGAACCTGCGTATAGATCTATAAATGATGGTTTAACCTTTACAATTATTCAGACATCAGATATACCTAGATCATCATATTTACAAATTATGAGATGCACCAATTATTAAGATAAATGATCAAAACCACACAAAGATACTTCTCTTCAAGCCTTAAGATCTTGACCCATCAATAGAACTTATTCTTCTCCAACTGCTCAGGTTCATCCTTGATTCAGATCCAGCTGGGCACCATAACCTAATACCCTGTAATCTAGATCTTGCTCTTCGTTAGATATGCAATTCGTAAGTGCATTCGCCTAATGTTCTTCTCCTCCTTTTATAGTCCTAGGCCTTACTCAATACCATGGACTAAAACCACTTAGAAACAATACCATGGACCGAATACCTAGGGTCAAAACTTCAGATCAAATACCATGGATCAATACGGAAATACCATGGATCAAATACCACAGACCAAAATTTATTTTTCCAACATGTATGTGCCTTTCCTTCAGTAAAAGTGCGTGTGTACGCATATGCGCCTTTTGTTCAATGAACCTGCATGTATACACGGGTTTGTTAAGATGAACCTGCATATACCTTTCTTTCTTCATTCTAAGTGGCCTAAACTGTGATTTGTCATCTGAGAAAGTTTCCATCAAGTACAACACCTATATTACATATATGATAATGCCAACAGAACCTATGAAGTATTTATTTGTGATCGAGCTTACAAGAAATATTCAATGTGCTGAAAGTGGTGAGGAAACGTTTGGAGACAAAGTTGGTGTACTCATTAAAATGTCACATTTCTCATGAGGTCAACCATTTGCATGAAGGACTGAAACATGGTCTGAAGTCTGAACTGGACAATGCGTCTCCTACATCAGGCCGTAGTGCAATGTATTTGAGGGAATCACGGATTAACACCTTGCCAAATTATATAACCATACAGTTTGTACAATTCTTTTGGAAAAGAGAATCAAACCAGAAGGCAGTAAATTGTCCTTTAGAGTTGGATGTTCTAGATTTATGTTATCATGGGCTATGTAAGAAGTTGTAGGAACCACTCCAACAACCCCTCTCCATTCTTCAAACATTTCATAGTCAAAACCACCTTTCATTTTCAAAATGCTTCAAGGTTTTTCTACACGTTTGACATTTTTTTTCCACATATGGAGACGTTTTATACATGGCAAATTTCGTTTTTTTATTACATTGTTTTTTGTTATGTTTTATTTTTTTACGTTGTGTTTTTCTAGAATCTTATATGTTATGTTTTAATGTTTTGTTATGATTTGTTACATTTTTTTAATGAAGTGTTTTTTATAACATTTGTACATTTATGATATAGGTTTTGTTATGATTTTTGTTATGTTTGTTTGTATATATATATATTAGTTTTTACATATGTTTTTCTTGTTATGTTTTTATTTTATGTACATCTATTTTACTTTTCAGTTTTGTAAATATTTCATTAATTTTTAGATTGTATGTTTTATCATTTTTTTTTTAAATTGCCATGAAAAATTGTCATAAAAATTGATGTGAAATTCATTTAATGACTAGAGAAAATTGAGAAAAGGTTGTTGTGATGATTCACTTACACACCTGTCAAAGCAAGAAAAAATAAAAATAAAAATAAAAATCATAAAACATGAGACAAGAACAATTGAATAAAAGCATAATAGCTCACCTTAACTAACCTTAATTACAAATCGAATTTCATTACAATTGAGTTTTTACATTGTCGAAATCATGCTCAAATTATTTTTATTGGTTTTATCTAATGTTAATCCTTCAAGCATGATGCAGGAAAGAAGAAGAATTGTAAGGGCGCTTTTATCTGCAGGATCGATTGATGAATTTTTTATTGAGGATTTTTTTGCAGGAATCATTAAGCATTCGCATATAATATTTCTTTATCTTTGTGAAATGTTATGACTGAGGAAATTGTGCATATCATCCTTTTAAAAATTAGATTTATTATTGTAATTGTGAAATTGGACTAATCATGATAATTTGAAGCAAAGAAACGTCATGAACCTGTTTTACTAGTGTATGTGTCAAAACGAAATTGGTCGCTTCTATTTGAACACACTTACGTTTTATTGCAATGTTAGTGCCATGTTTGTTTCCAGGTTCCAGGACAATCGAAGAATTGAGGGAAGCTTATAATGCATGATTGGTTTTCTATGACTAATTTAAAGAAACATGAACCAATTAAATTCATTTCTGTCATTCATAAATGCCATCATTTTTCCTCTCCGAACTCACAAGTTATTCAAGCACTTTTCGCTAAACATCGTTGTCACCATTTTCCTTGCAAGAGTCGCATGTTTCCATTTATATTTTATATTCACATTTTCATGCATTGTCGGCTGACATTTCCCATTTTGTGTTTTGTCACTTTTCACTTCGCTTCTTCCTTCATCTGACCTTTTGTATAAATAAAACTCACTCCAACGAAAGAAAATACTCAGTCTCACCTTTTGTCCAAATCAAAGTCTATGAGATTGTGTGTCTCATCATTACCTATTTGAGTTGTAACTCTATGATATTTTCTAGGGATCTAATGAGAGAATAGTGGACCTCCATTAATGAGGTAGCTTCTTATGTTTTTGTATAAATAGGAGAGCCTCCTCCTTTCAAAGGCATGTGTAAAGTTGGAGATACTCCAGTGGAAAGTTAAGATTACTCATGTTTTGAATGGAATTTAGATTTAGCACCATGCTCATGAGTGATGTTCACCTTGATTGGTAATGCTTGCACTGGGAGCCTATCAACTTGCCATATCTCATGCTTTTGGATTGGCCACCTATAATGTGTGAGATTTATTGTTTTTCATAGATTAAGATTTATTGCTTCCATAGATTAAGATTTATTGCTTTCATATCTTTTCCTGTGTGAGAGGTTAAGAGTGATTGTTTTTATTTTCTTTCATATCTTTTCCGGTGTGAGAGGTTAAGAATGATTTTTTTTTCTTTCATTTGATTTCATGTGGTTTTGATTATTCATTTCATAAGATCCTAATTTGATAATGCACAAATGATCCCTTAGAGTAGTAATTTCATTTTTGAAAGAGTGGTGTGCTTTTCAATTCTTGTGAGTGTGGTAGATTAAGATTTCAATTCCTGCAAGTGTGGTATATTAAGATTTCAATTTTGCACAAAGTACTATAATTTATGTTGAATTGATTGTTGAATTAGAATAGGTGAATTTGGTTTGTCGTTAATTGGTTTCATAGTTAGATTAATGTAAATTGGAAGTTAATTTCTAGCATATATAGTGCACACACGCTTCGTAAGTTTTACGAAACCCCCGAGTTTAAAATTAAATGATAGGTAATCAATTTGCCTCAACATTTTGGCATCATTCCCAGGGAAGTGTGCATAGGAACTAGCTTTCAGTCTAGAGTTCATTTTTCAGTTTTTGTTTCCTAGATGCATGATTAAAGCATGTAGATGCATAAATCATTTATCTGCAT
>APFE030104305.1:41701-101921 GCA_000404065.3 Pinus taeda | reverse complement strand
TTTTTCTGAGTAAAGTCTATTCTATTGATATTAAAAAACAAAAAGATATATACAAAGAGGATTGAACCTCTGAGAGTGCCGTGGCCATCTCTCTGTCAAGAAAGCTTTACAAAACTGACTGTTCCTTCTGCTCTGACAAATGATGAGCATAACCTGTGGAACTAGAGCAGACCTAGATGAAGCTAGAAGTAAGCCTACCAGTATTGAAAAATTAAACTAAAAGCCAGATTACAAAATAGAGCATCACTGATAATTGGGCTTTTAGCCAATAATAGCAAAATTCCTGCCTTCGGCGGCCGTAAGCTGGATATCTTCTTGCCCAACAACGTGACACTGAACCAAAAAACTGGAAAACCAAAACAAAGTGGCTACCTTGAATCTGCAAACGCTGTGCTGACACTTACTTGGGTTCACCAGGACCCTATTCTTTCTCCTTGTCCGTGGCGTGCTCCCAAGTGACCATCACTCCATCTTCGACCTCCATTGGATTTACTCCTGGAGGGAGCTTGAGATACAGAATATTAGCATAGGTGTTATCTGGCTCCCTTTCCATCATATTCTCCTGAGACGAGGCCTGCGGTGTTCTGGCCATACCTTGAGACTCCCCTTCCATCCCCTCTGAAGGTGCATTAGTAATGTTTTCCTCCAGACGGTTCTGCAACGAATTGACCGATGGAGTGGGAGATTGTTCCTTTGAAGCTGCCTCCGGGCTGACGAGATTCTCCTCCTGCGACGAATTGATCGATGGAGAGGGAGATTGTTCCTTTGAAGCTGCCTCCGGGCTGACGAGATCCTCCTCCTCTTCTGAGAAGATAACAGTAACCAGAGCGGTGATAAGCGGTTTGTTCAACCGGCTTTTGAATCTGAATTTGGCGGACTGCACCGTGTTGTTTATTGAAGAACCAAACTCTTCAGAGGTCTGTGAGGGTGGTGAAGCTATGGCAAGCGGAGAAATGTGTCTAGGAGCAGGGCTGCCTCGTCCTCCCGACCCTCCCCTAAGACCCGAATTGCACCCACGTCTGGGAATTCCTCTGAGACGAGGAGCCATGTGCACGTACTTCTGCAGGATAAACAAGCTCGAAGTTAGAGGGTGAAGAAACAAATACGGAAAGCTAGCGAAAGGCCAGAACGAGGACCAGACAGAAGAAGGTAAGACACCAGTTCTGAGCCCACCAGCGACCCAACAGTGCTTATTTGTCGTTGTATGAGTCCATTCCCTCACCCAGGCGACTACAGCAGGATTGGAAACAAAAGAAGAGCTCCTGTCGGGTCTGAGAAGCCTAACACCAATTGTGGAGACAGAGTTGGATTTCTTTGCGCTTGCCTCCAATAACCGAGAGCAAGACCAGGGTGGTTTCGCCTGAGGGCGATACAGCTTCCCTCGAGAGCAAGACAACCAGAAATCGCCCCTGCTACTATCCTTAAGCAGATACAAACAAGCAACTACGACTTCCCCTGAGAACAGGCTCGCATCAGGCTTCCATAAAAGAACCAGAGTGACAGCCATCTGAACCTGGCTTGTCATCCAAATATCCTCTGCCTGCGTACCTTGGGATTGCATCGGCAATAAATAGCAATGAAGGCCTTTCACCTCACACTGGTATATAGCCTTAGGCTCGCCCTCCTCCACCTGCCAGCTGCCGTCTACGCGTGGCTGCATCTTAAATGTCATTAAACGCTAATGAAGTCACCCGCATCCGGGTTGAATTTGATCTTATTTGCTACATTTATCTTCGAAAAATGGGCATCACTGTAATTAATGAGCATAACATCACCTATTGAAATATTGTTTAAACGAAGGATTTGGTTAGCAATCAAAAGGTTTTTCTCAAAATATGATTACAACAACAATCCTTTCATGCACTCAATGATTCTCATTGATCTGGCGCATTAACAATTCACATCATGCTACCATCATCTAATGATTAACGGAATCCACTTGGTTATAAGATCCATATTTTTAGGAAAGAATTTGAGCAGATTGTGTTGGAGATTTGTTGCACTTAAATGATCTATCTTCCTACTCTATCTAATAATGATCTGCTCCCTCTGAGTTCTTCAACTATGGATTTACCTGGAATTTTAGTGGAAACTCCTTTGAAACTGCCAATTTTATCATGAAATCTATTTCACTCTCTCCTCCGTGATCTAGAATATCTACCTTGTGGAATTCCAATAGAGGCTTATTTAATGTGACTGTCCCATAAATACTACAAAGAACCTTTCCTGCAAAACAATCAATGGAACAAACTAGAACAACACGAAATGCCCATGTTGGTGCTAGGCCAATGTCCAAGAACCTTGTTGTGGCCAAGCTCTGACCTATGGTTCATTTATTTATTTATTTACATAGTCTTTTCTTCCTCTAGATGTCCAAATATATAGATCTAGCAGTCGTTCTAAAAGAAATTGATTTTGTCACCAGAACAGAGGCCAAATACGTAATAGTTTTGACCAGTCATTTTAAAACATGTTTTATGACCAATTCGAAGCAAATTGCAAAACATTAAAACATGGGTTTTAATCAGAAAGCGGTCAATTGTATTACCCATAAGAAATTTTCTCAAATTCGTAACCATTTGAAATATTTCTGGGGTTCTTTGGAGCCTTATTTTTCAGATTTCATAAAAAAACGGTTTTTCCAATTTAATGCATAGATAGATAACTACCTCGGTTGCAGCCATGAAAGGATCAGATCCAGTTTAACTGATCTACAGGAGGTAGATCCACCAAGATAACACTAGGAGGCTTGAACATGAAGTTTCTTTTGGCCACAAAGTCGAATCTTGACATTAACGGTAAAAAAATCTCAACTAAAAACAAATATAGTTGTTGTGATTTGTGGTAGTTTCAACTACCTACAAATCCTCATGCATTTACACTCAGTCTTTCCCAGTTAAAGCCACCCCAGAAATGTCGGGATTTAGTTTGGAGTTTTGATGACAGTAGGGCAGTGTTGGGGTCATCTTTTCAGACTGGTTATACCCACATTTGATTGATAAGTTTTAGTGGCATTTTAGATTAGGTGTGGGATCAGTTACCCCGGTGATCGAGACCACCAAGAGAGAAAGAATGGATTTCATTCTTGTTATCGCAGCTCGAATACAATTTGCTTTTCGAGTGCATTCATTTTGTAAGAAGCAATTAGTTGCATATGGGGATTCTAAATGTGGAATGTCAGATGAAGTGGTTGCCCAATCATGTAACCAATTAAGTCATGGGCATAAAAATGATTTTTTAAAGAAGAACAAGCTGCATCTATGGGCCACACAGTTGGTTTATTCAATTTGGGAAATACATGCTATATGAATTCAACTCTACAATGTTTACATTCGGTTCCAGAGTTGAAGTTAACATTACAAAAGTACACATATTCTTGGAGGAGCAACAATCTAGATCCTTCATCTGATTTTTTAATTGTGGCTACTAGGGATTTATTTGGTGAGCTGGATAGAAGCACTCGAGTTGTTGCTCCTATGAAATTTTGGATGATGCTGAGAAAGAAGTGTTCTCAGTTTGCCCAACAACATAATGGTCTATTTATACAACAAGATGCAGAGGAATGTTGGACCCAACTTATCTATACACTGTCACAATCTCTCAAGTCCCCAGATTCAAGTGAATCTATGAAGTCTTTATTTGGGATCGAGTTTATAAGCAATATGCTGAAAGTGGCGAGGAAATGTTTGAAGACATTGTTGATTTCCTCGTTAAAATGTCACATTTCTCATGAGGTCAACCATTTGCATGAAGGAATGAAACATGGTCTAAATTCTGGACTGGAGAAGGTGTCTCCTTCATTAGGCCGTAGTGTAGTGTATTTGAAGGAATCATGCATTAACACCTTGTCAAATTATTTAACCATACAGTTTGTATGATTCTTTTGGACAAGAGAATCAAACCAAAACGCATTAAATTATCCTTTAGAGTTTGATGTTTTAGATTTCTGTTCTGATGGGCTACGTATGAAGTTGAAGGAACCATTCCAGCAATGCCTCTCCATTCTTCAAATGTTCCGTAGCCAAAACCACGTTTCATTTTCAAAAATCTTCAACGTTTTTCTACACGTTTGACTTTTTTTTCACATATGGAAACGTTTTATGCATGGCAAATTTCGTTTTTTTTATTACGTTGTTTTTTGTTATGTTTTATTTTTTTTACATTATGTTATTTTAGAATGTTATATGTTATCTTTTAATGATTTGTTATTTTTTTTTTTAATGAAATGTTTCTTATCACATTTGTACATTTATGTTATAGGTTTTGTTATGATTTTTGTTATGTTTGTATGTATATATATTGTAGTTTGTACGCATATTTTTTTTGTTATGTTTTTCTTTATGTACATCTATTTTAGTTTTTAATTTTGTAAATATTTCATTAATTTTTAGATTGTATGTTTTAAGAAAATTGTCATGGAAAATTTCTTAAAAATTGATGTAGTGACTAGAGAAAATTGAGAAAACGTTGTTGTGTTGGTTCACTTACACACCTGTCGAAGCAAGAAACAAAAATAAATAAAAAAATCATAAAACATGAGAGAAAAAAATTGAATAAAAGCACGATATCTCACCTTAATTAAACTTAATTACTAATCAAATTTCGTTAAGATTGATTTTTTACATTGTCGAAATCATGCTCAAAAATTTGTTATTGGTTTTATCTAATGTTATGTCTTCAAACATGATGCAGAAAAGAAGAAGAATTGTAAAGGCGCTTTACCTGCAGGATTGATTGATGAATTTTTGATTAAGGATTGTTTTGCAGGAATCATTAAGCATTCACAAATAATATTTATTTATCTTTGTGAAATGATCTGACTGAGGAAATTTTTCATATCATCCTTTTAGAAATTGGATTTATTATCGCAATTGTGAAATTCGACTAACCATGATAATTTGAAGCAAAGAGAAGTCATGAACCTGTTTTACTAGCATATGTATCAAAAATAAATTGATCACTTCTCTTTCAACACACATACGTTTTATTGCAATGTTAGTGCCATGTTTGTTTTCAGGTTCTAGGAGAATTGGATAATTGAAAGAAGCTAATTATGCATGATTGGTTTTCTATGACCAATTTCAAGAAACAAGAACCAATTAAATCCATTTCTGTCATTCATAAATGCCATCATGTTTCCTCTCTAAACTCAAAAGCTATTCAAGAATTTTTCACTAAACATCGTCGTCACCATTTTCCTTAAAAGAGTCACATGGTTCCATTTATATTTTCCATTCACATTTTCATGCATTGTCGGTTCACATTTCCCATTTTGTGTTCTATCACTTTTCACTTCGCTTCTTCCTCAATTTGACCTTTTGTATAAATCAAATTTACTCCAATGAAAAAAAATACTCAGTCTGACCTTTTGTCCAAATCAAACTTACTCAAATGAAAAACAATACTCTATTATTTTATGAGTCTCCTATCTCTACACGGATATTCTACAGAACATTGTTATCTTAACAAAATACAAAAATAGCACTAGTATATCTAAAACAATTATATCCTTCTTATTTTAATGTAACATGTGCGATGGAAGGAGCGATTTTCAAAAACTAAATATTTGATCATGTGCAGATCGATGTTGCATCCCTCTTTCTACCAAATATTGACACTACCCCTATCATCTCATTATAGAGGATTAAAAATGTGAGGGTTCTACGTCCAACACTGATTTTCCTAAAAATATACGCTGAGACAATCTATCTTCTTCTGTTATGGGTTCACTCGCTTCATTACTTAGTAAAACTAATAGAAAAGGAGGGTCATATGCAACAAAAACATGACATGGTATTACATTCCCTCACAATCCCACAATGGTATTATGTTCCATCATTCCATACTCCAGGCCCAAAATTTTGACCCATCTATAAATTAATCTGAATCATTTATTAACAAAAAAAAATACAAATGTAAAACTTTAAGTTATAAAAAGAATGGACATTCACATGTCTTTTCGTAAATACTAGAAAATTAGACCTATTTGGAGAGAAACGTTTATAGCATGTGTAATGAAGTGAAAGATAAAACTTGTTTACACATTCAAGTGAGTTAGAAAGACCTTCTTCCATAGTTTTCACCCATCATTAATGTCTTTCGTCATCAGATCTTTTTACTCGGGAGAGTTTAATTTTAAATTGGTATGATATTCAGAATGAAGTTTAAATTGGGATAACATTTTATTTGGGAAAATTTTGTTTTGTTTGTCAACTTGTCTTAGTTTGAACTCAGTCTTAATTTATGGCCTGAAAAATTGTGATCCAAGGTGTCAAGACACCGAGTCATTATCACCCCGATTGGGCAAGTCAGGCACCCAATCAGGCGTAGATGACACTTAGGCAAGTTACAGGTATGGGTGTGCCCATGATGTACGTGCAGACGTAGTGGCACTTAATGCGTGTGGATGGATAGCATGCCTGATGGATGTTTGGTTAAAAGAAACACACAAAGGCAAAGACTAATTATAGGCGATATATGAGTTTTAATTAAATGCGATGAGGGAGCACATGACCAGGGGTGCACACCCAGCCAGGGCGCCCACACCCGAGCATAGGTCGAATGAACGAGTGCAATGACACGCATTTGGATCGTAGTGGGTGTGTTGAGTGCAAACGAGAAAAAGTTTTCCATGGGCCGTTAAAGACGCATAATTCATCCTTTATTTATGTGGCCATGCCCCACCTGCAGGAAATACTTAACCAGTAGAGTAGCAATGCTGCGGAGAAAGAAGATTGTTGCAATGTAGTTCCAAAAGAAAATGGTGGTCCGAGATCTTACATAAGTAACGTAAGCTGAGAGTTTTGGTAGTACGGTGAACCAGGTGGCCGCAGGAGGGAGGAGGTTTGGTTCGCCTGCCAGCCAGGGTGACTGATCCTGCCGTAGTGGGGTTCTGCTTTGTTTTTTCTTGCCTTTAGGAGGGCTTCGTAGCGCCTATTGACTGACCCGCCGAATGAGATAGCCCTATGGCCTTAAGAGTTTTGAATCAGTAAGGAGGCGCATAGCTTTATCTGGGTGAGTGACCCTTCTAAGTAGTAGGGGGCAATGGCGGCCTTGACAGTCGAGTGTTGCTAACGCACCCTGCAATCCTTATCCCCGATCTGATAAACAGAAGCGGCCGACTCATACGCTGGATGGGCATAAGTATTGTGACGGGCTAACTCGTGCACGTAACGAACATGCTTGTTAACATTGGTGCGCAGGTTCACTTGGAGGGGCTGACGCCCCAAGAGACACGATGATTCATGAACATAAGCGTAGGACACATATAAGTACATTGTGGGAGTTCCTTGGAGGAACAAGACACCACCTGCAGTCAATAACACACAACTATCACAGGCGGGTCATAGTGCGAGGGCCGTGGGTCATTTGTTAGTCGCATGACAAGCAATGTTTACAGCTCGGGTGGTACAGAGGCACCACGAGTTAGATAGGTAAACGGGTATGTTCCCACCCTTCTAGAAGTCATAACACATTGTAATTCGGTTGGGTAGTAGCAAGCGATTAAAGGTTCAAGTAGAGTCTTACGCCCTGGTAGGGGCAACCTCCCCACTGTAACATATTGTAAAAATTTCGAAAATGATCATGAAAGTTTAATTTGATGAAATATTGTTGTTGGTCTCTTGATTGGTATTTTTTCACTGTATTGTTATGCTTTCCACACATAACGATTTAATAATAAAAAGAGAAATATTGTAATAATAATAAGGCAGTTCATAGGCATATTCCAGAAGAAGAAAAAAAAGAAGTGTTGGCTGCACAGTTTGGGGTTTCTTGACTTAGAGATTCATGGGAGAATCGTCCAAGATTTGGTGGACATAGGTGCCACTAACAATTTTATGATGGAAGGCTTAGCAAAGGAAGTTGGGTTGCAGCTTACTCCCAAGCAAGTTAAATCAAAAGCAATGAACTCAAGGGCTAAAGTGTTGGGATTGGCAAGTGATGTGCCAATTTGAATTGCAGATTAGAAGACTTTGACATGATACTGGGGCAAGATTTTCTGAAGGGAAACAGGGAAATTGTTGTGTCATTTTGTGATGAGATTATGTTGATTGGAGACACACAGATGTAGACTCTTCCTACTCACCAACAGTGTAGGGAGGTGAAGGTGCAACCTGCATCTTCACTAAGTATGAATAAGGCGATGCGTGATTTGGATGTTGAGACATATGCGACAATTATTAGGGAGGTTAAGGATGATGATGGAGTGGGAATGCCTATTCTAGCCAAGATTTTTGATGTATTATCCAAGTATGTAGATAGGATGCCTAATGAGTTGCCAAAAGTACTACCACCAAGATGTGCACTGGACCATAACATTGAGCTAGATTTCGGGAAACAACTATAGAGCCTCCAAAATGTATTCAAAATATCATCCACTTTCACCTTTATCACCACCATTTCACTCACATGTCGCAACTCCATGACCATATAACCTTTAATTCACCTCCATTTTCATAATTATATCGGTTCCATTTGTGATTTCCAAAAAAAAACGATTTCTAGTATTTTAAGTGAATTTATGGTTAAAACTTAGAGAAATGACATATACTTGCTAATACTTAAGAGTGACTTGAGTTTCATGACATGTGTAGGTCATTTGAAAGTTTCCAAGGCACCCTTATGTGGCCTCCAATGCTCAAATTCGAATTCCATTCAAGATATGGAAGGAGATTTGGATAAAGGTCAAAGAGGATATGTGTCTCATCATTACATGTTTGAGTTCTAACTCTATGAGATTGTGTGTCTCATTATTACCTATTTGAATTGTAACTCTATCATATTTACTAGGAATCTAAGGAGAGAATAGTGGACCTCCATTAATGAAGTAGCTTCTTATGTTTTTCTATAAATAGGAGAGCCTCCTCCTTTCAGAGGCATGTGTCAAGTTCGAGATACTCTGGTGGAAAGTTAAGATTACTCATGTTTTGAATGGAATTTAGATTTAGCACCATGCTCATCAGTGATGTTCACCTTGATAGGTAATGCTTGCACTGGGAGCCTCCAAACTTGCCATCTCTCATGCTTTTGGATTGGCCACTTATAAAGTGTGAGTTTATTGTTTTTCATAGATTAAGATTTATTTATTTTCATAAATTAATATTTATTTCTTTCATATATTTTCCTGTGTAAGAGTTTAGGAGTGATTTTTTAAATTTTCTTTCATATATTTTCCTGTGTGAGAGGTTAAGAGTGATTGTTTTTGCTTTCATTTCATTTCATGTGGTTTTTATTATTCATTTCATAGGATCCTGATTTAATAATGAACACATGATCCCTTAAAATAAATCTCATTTCATGCAATTTGATTTCTAAAAGAGTGGTGTGCTTTTCAATTCATGCAAGTGTCGTAGATTAATATTTCAATTCCTGCAAGTATGGTAGATTAAGGTTTCAATTCTGTGCAATGTAATAATTCCTTTTGAATTGATTATTGAATTAGAATAGGTGAATTTGGTTTTTGGTTATTTAGTTTCGTAGTTATATTGATCTAAATTGGATGTTAATTTCTAGCATACATAGTGCATGCACGCTTCACAAGTTTTACGAAACCCCTGGGTTGACAATGATAGGTAATTAATTTGCCTCAACAAAAACCACCAGCGAAAGCTCCTTATCATTTGTTAGGGCTGGAATTGGAGGAGTTGAAGCATCAATTGAAGGAATTGGATGATGCAGGCTTCATACAACCTTCAAGGTCGGCATATGGTGCTTAATTCTATTTTAGAAAAGGAAGGACACAAATGCGTTACAGATGTGTTGTGATTATCATGCATTAAAGAAGTAGATGATAAATAATAGGTATATGTTACCACTTACTGTGAATTTCTTTGATAAGCTTGTGAAAGCGTGAGTGTTTTCGAAGCTCGATTTGAGGCATGGGTATTATCAGGTGCGAATAGCAGAAGGTGATGAGAAGAACACTACAATAGTGACGAGGTATGGGAGTTTTTAGTTCCATGTCATGTCATTCGGTTTGTGTGACGGTCTTGCTATGTTTTTCACTTTGATGAACGATTGTTTTCATCCATATGTGGATTCATTCATAGAAATATACTTGGAGGAAATCATGGTGTTCAGTGATAACATGGATGATCATAGAAATCACTTGAATTCAGTATTTGAGGCACTAAGGAAGAATCAATTGTTCTTGAAGAAGTAGAAGTGTATTTTTGCTCAAACTGAAATTGTGTTCCCTGGACCAATGATGGGTCAAGGTCACATACAAATGGAGCTGAGAAGGTTGCAGGCGATAGAGTATTGGGCCAAATTGGAGAATGTCCATGATATGAGAGTCTTCTTGGGGATGACGAACTACTAACGGAAGTTTTTAGAGGGTTATTCCAAGGTGACTGCACCACTGACAGACCCTTTGAAGAATGATAAGCGATGGAATTGGACAGAGAAATTTCATGCAACATTTGATGAATTGAAGAGGAGGATGGTTACAACACCAATATTGAAGCTACCTGAATTTGAGAGACCATTTTAGTTGCACACGGATGCTTCTTATTTTTTTATTGAGAGTTTACTCATGTAGGATGGACATCCAGTGCCATATGAGAGTCGAAAGTGTCAGGATAAAGAGCGACGATATCTGGTTCATGACAAGGAAATTAATGCAATCATCCATTATTTACAAGTATGGAGACACTATTTGACTAGGAAGCCCTTCGTTATCAATAATGACAACATTGCAGTGAGTTATTTTTCATACCAACCAAACTTGTCAGCGAAGCAAGCTTGTTGGCAGGACTTCTTGGCAGAGTTCGACATGACTATTGAGTATAAGCTTGGTAGACTCAATACAATTATACATGCCCTCAATAGGAAGGGACAGTTAGCTGTGCTTGAGGAGGGGGAAGACTGTGATGAATGAAGTAGAAGTCGAGTTCATATAACCATTGAGATGCATAGTAGACTGTGTGCCAGTATGGAGACATATATTCAAGCTAAAAGCATTCTAAAGCATGTGAAGGAAGGGAAAACTAGGAATTTTTTTCTACTAGATGGATTCTTTTTCTATGGGAAACGACTCTACATTTTGAAGTCATCTTGACTTAGGAGGAACCTCTTAAATGAGTGCCACAATTCTCCATGGGTTGGCCACCCAAGGTAATGTCATTCTTTGGCATTATTGGAGAGAGGGTACTTTTTGGATAAGATGAGGGAAGATGTGGAGGATTACGTACATACATGCATCATTTGTTAGTGGGAAAAATCAGATAACTAGAGACAAGGAGGATTGTTGTAGCTTTTGTTGATTTTGTTATCATTGGGGTAGAAAGGGTTGGGTTTTGTCAACCTTTAATCTAGTGTAACTATTTCAAACCAACTTTTGATTGGAATTTATCCCTTCCAATCTGAGAGGGCTCTCTCAATATATTTAAAAATTTGGATATGATAAGCTCAAAAATACAGATGGCTAACTTTGGTTTTCTATGTGATTTTTGTAGGTGAAAGAGTGTGAGGACAACCACCATTGGGCATGGAGCCAATTAAAGAAAATCAATTACAAAGAAAATTGTTTTATGGAAGCTGAAGCATTTTTTTGTTTAATAATGTGAATATGGACATTTACAGTAATCACAACAAATTGAAGGAAGTTGGAGCAATACAACATTGAATTCCAAGCAATCAAATAAGCTATGAAAATTGATAACAACATAGAAGCATGATAGGATGGAACTAAAACCAAAAATTAATATGAGGTTAAAACAAAATATTGCTGCAAACTTTACTTTTATTAACTGAAATTATACAAAATTTATGTTCTCACATCATCGATATCCCTCTCAAAGTCAAGAAATCACCTATATATAGAGTGATATCCCCTTTACAAAATCTACCACTTGGGCCAAATTCAATTCATTGTTCTAGAGACCTGTTCCTACTTTTCTTCTAACTAACATAATTTTCATAAGGATTTTCTGTTTTACCAGAGTTTGAATACAAATGGTAGTCGCCTAAACATAATCTATCTAATAGTTATAATTATTTGAAAAACTAAAATTGTTTGTAGTGTGGTAATGTATTTGTGGAAACTTATAACATCTAGCCCTTTTGAATCATGTTGTGTTGTTTCTGGGTAAAACATGTTGAAAGTGTCTCTCACTGTCCTCTATATCTCATTGTCCTCTTTTTCTCACTATCCTCTTTTCTCTGCATTCTGTTTGATGATCATACTACTAAATATGTGTTGAAAAACACCCTCGTTGTCCCACTTAGTGGAAGCGAAATGGATATTTTAATTTTCGTTGATCTGGGTTGTTATTTCGGGGAAATTCAATCTCGGTTGTTGATCCGAGCTTTTTGTTATTGAAATCACAATACAGGAGGGGGGATTTACCATATCCATAGTGTTCACCGACTGTCCGGATGTGAAACTTTAATAAATCATGACACATAGAATATCGCATCAAGAACCAAGACTTCTCATATCTCCAGCAGGAAGGAAGAGGGGGTGCTAACACTGATTTATGGTGATTTCCCAATATGCCGAACCTGAAATTTCACACAACCATAATGCATAACTTTTCAAGTCCATGACATTCGCAAGTCGGAAGGGAGTTCGGTGAAGAAGGGATTTGTGACTTGAGCGATCCTTAATTACGATATTGCAATTAATAGGGGGGACAAAACTTTATGTGATATCGTAATCGGTGGGGTGGAACTTGCGATATCGGTGGAGGAGAGAATTTGTGATTTTCAATATCATAATCGCAAGCGGAGGAGGGACACAGGCGGATATGGTTTCACAAAAGGGAAATGGCCCATTGTGATATAGACTACAGGTCCTATCCCTTTAAAAAGAACTGTGATGAGAGTTAAAAAAGGGATGTGGCTAGAGTTTAAATATAAGTTAAGGCTAGATTTGAAATAATGGGATGTGGCTAGACTTTAATTATTGAAATGGAAATGGCTAGAGTCTAAAAACAAAGGATGAAATGGGATTTTTGAAAAAAATGGGTTTTTAGAGAAAAAGGGAAATTTTCCAAAACAATTTAAACCAAACATATTCGTCCTCCTTTAATCTCCAAATGTAAGCAGAACAACCTCCTTCAGAAAAGTAGCGTATAGATGAAAATAACAGTAGTGGAAAAATTTATCTCAAAATAACTAATCAAACTAAAAATTATTTCTAGGAGTTATCATGGATAACAATAACTCCAATGGGGATGATGTGCATGTGTGGTGCATCAAAGAACCAATAGACCAGTTGCCTAACCATTGGTTTGATCCCAATTTGAAGGCTACATTCAAACCCACTTCACCAAACTGAAAAGTAAACTGCAAACCAACTAAAAAGAGAACTATTACTTCTGCAATATCATACCAAACTATTTTACAAACTGAAACTGACAACTATAAAATATTTCCTGAAGCTGAAGGAAATATTTGCCCAACAAGCTTATTTATGTACCAATAACCCTACTCTAACATTTGAAAATCCACCTTCTTAATTCAAGCAATATGAAATCTCCAGTATAAACAATGAAAGAGTTGATCCAACACTAGGGCTCCTTGAGTGTTCTTAAGTGGATCATCTATTGGCAACTCAGAATAAAAAATGAATCCATCACTTGAGCTTGTAAATGAAAGAAACTCCACCTTCTTTGATGACTAGAATATACTTACCAAATGATCTTGATAATCGTGGAAAATCAACTTTTCTTGATGAGTAATACCATGAGGACTAAACTCATTCCCAACTGATGGCCTTTGTTGTTCTATGTTTTCAATTCCAAGAACATCATCAAATAAAATGAAAACAATAGATTTGTCTCCCCTTATATGTAAATCAACAAAACCATCCAAGAATCCTTAAACATCTTCAAACATTACAATCATATTGTGTCTATCAAAACTACTCTTCTTCTTATCAAACAAGTCAGATATAACCTTTGGTAGTTTTGTTTGAGGAATGTCATCTTGAGTCTGAACACTAGCAGTTCCTATACAAACAACTTTATGCATTTCATCCATCTAATTTTGTTGATCCTCAAATAGAATAGGTAAAACGTGTATATCCATCTCTTCATGTAACTCTAGTTTACCTAAAAGTGAACTTTCATGCACTTCAATCAAGACAAAATCATTATGATTTTCAACGGAAGAAAGTTCTTGTCTAGGTAGACAACTTTCTTCACATGTTACCTCACTGTTCGAAATTTTCATGCATGTATTTTCAACAAACAGATCTTGAGGATTTTTTTCTTGACATAAAATCTCAGGAATAGAATGGATTGAAAAACAATTTGAATGATTTGGCTCATACCTTTAATTGCATATAGATTGGCAGGGTTGCAAATCTTCATGGATTTAATGTAATATGACTTCATTGTCAAATTGTTGATCCATTTCATCTTCAACTAAAGAAGAGACATTTGCTTGTTGGAAAACTTCTTGATGATCGTGACAACTAGCACAAGTACAAAATGACTAATTAGTTACTAAAAAAACAACTAAAATTTTCGTATAAATGACAATTTTTCAGTCAGTGACCAATAGTAGCTAATTTACAGTACCTTATAACATGACCAACTTTTAGTAATTTTTAGCTTAGTCATTAATTGGATTCTTCAATTTTACCATCTAGTAGTATATTTAGTCATAAATTTGGTCATTAATTTTTCATTGGCTTAGTCATTGATTGTTGCAATTAATGACCAAATATACAACAAAATATTTTATTACTATATGAATCCTCGAGAAAACCAATTAATGACCAAAGAAATATGACCAAAATGTTGGTTGTGTTATAAGATACGATAAATTAGCTACTAATAGTCATATGTATGCTAATTTTAGTCATCATTTGAAACCAATTAATAACCAAAGAAATATGACTAAATTTTAGTCGCGTTATAAGACACTGTAAATTAACTACTAATGATCGTATATATGAAAACTTTAGTCATCATTTTAATAAAAAAATCATCATTTGTAGTAGTCATTTATCTTTTTTTGGTATTTTCATATTCATTATATAAATCACTGATTAAGTAGTTTCTATTCATTTCATTTCATTTCAATCATAATCATTATAAATGACTAATTTAGTCATATATTCATTTTATTCGTGTTCATCATTAATTAGTATAAACTACTAATTTAGTAGTTTTAGATTCATTTTATGTGTTCATTATTAATCAACATAAATTAGTTAGTATGATTTTGCAACTAAATTTTAAAAAAATGCCATACAATGTACATGTTTATCTAATATGATAATGCAAAGCTACATATGCTAATTACAAGGATAAATAATATTAAGTGCAAATAAAAATAATTTCAACCATATAAAATATCAAGTATTACAATATGAGTTTCCAACTTAATATGGGTTGGACTACAATTTACACATGAAATATTGTTTCATCATTTCAAAACATTATCACTGTGTTGCCAAATCATTGCAAGTGAATTCATAAACTCTGAAGGCTTGACCATGAGTCTCTATGAGTGTGCCTTATGCAAGATATTGGCTCTAAGGGTATCACTAGACAGATTCTCTTCTCTCTCTCATTTTTCATTTCTCACTCCAGTGTTATTATTCTCCTCTTTTTTCAATTGCTGCTTCTTACCATCAATATTGAGTTCCTCTCTTGAAAATGAAAGAAGATACAATGCAGAGTATAAGACATGAAAGACTATGAATACTTGAATATAAAATAAATTAGACTACAAAACATTTATACGACATATACCTCAACATTAGATAGTGGCCACTATGCAGCTAGATGACATGTATAAACAAAGAAAATAAAATGTCACCACAGAAAATAACACATTAGGAACTTAGTATTCAACATTCAACAAAAACTTAGGCACAATCATACCAACTGAGTTACATGTTAAAAATATCATGCAATAGATAACTTGTGAAAACAAATGGAACAAAAAAAAGATCAGTGTAAAAAATATCCTTATTGCTTGTTCTAAAATATTCATGTCCCTTAAATTTGGATATTATTTTGCCCACAGTAAAAGTTCCTTGCTATTATGACCTATGTTTTTAGTATCATGAGATTGATCCAACATCATATTGGATTGTGGAGACAAAATGATTCATCTTTCCAAGATTACTACATCACTTGGTTGAATGAAGGTGCTAGTTGTGAGTAGTGTCAAAACCTTAGGGAAGAAGAACACTAAGGCCTAAGAAAATATATCACCATTTGTCCACTAAAAGAAAAAATTTCAATCCCACAATGGCCTCTGGGAGTACATTTTGTTGGATGGATATCACACTCTGAGAGATGATTATCTAATACAATGCGAAGTGTACATATATTGTCACAATGTCCCTCACAGTCAAACCCTATAGTTGTGTCCTATAATATTAATCATATTATACTATTTAATTATAAATTATGACTATCGAATAATTATTAGTTTGAATAATTAGCCTGAAATTGTGTTTTTAGTATTTCTATATACATGAAAATATTCGGAAAAAAAAGGTACTTTCTATGACTAGTTAATTTCAAGAGAATCTAAATACACATGAAATTATGGTGCCTTGGTGTTTCTCTAGTGGTTATTCACTCATTGTATCAATTTCTCCCATGTCCTCTACTACTTTTGGTGAATTCCTCTTTGATGATGTCCAATGCCAATGCAATGGACATTTATCCTCGATGTTTTTCTAAGCCAAAGGGAAGCTCCACAAGTAACAACCAAAACGTAGTCTCAAATATATTATTGGGGGCCAAAATGCAGTAATTATATGACAAGCCAAGAAACACTAAATGTTAATCATCTTCCCTTGAATATTGATTAATAATTTCTTTACATGATCATGTAATACTAAAGTTTCAAGTAGGGACATTTAAAGATAGTAATCCATCAATATCACCTTTCAGAGTTCTTAGAAGTTAATACTTCATATTACACACACAGTAGATCACTAACTTCAAGGATAGCAATATAAACGCAACAAAAATGAAATTAAAATAAATTCTAGGAAGTCAAATGCAACTAATCTAGAGTCAAGAAAATACCAAGCCCTTCACATTAGAAAGGAATTATTTGTCACTAAAATAGAAAATCCTTCCATTGCATCATTTTCACCTTTTCTTTAATTTCTTTAATTGAAAACATAACTTTCAGAAGAAAAAAGAATCATTGAAAAAGGTCTCAAAATCCTAACAAATGTTCGAGTGATTTTCCTATCAATTAAATAGAAAGGCAATCGTTCGATATGCTTTTAACTTGCGGAATATATTGAAGAAATAGGGGTACTGCCTAAAGCCTTCAAAGCATCCTCTCCCCCAAATAGATGGATCTGGAAACAAATTTGGGGAATAGATGTGCTTCCAAAAGTAAGCACTTTTCGTTGGATGAAGCTTTCTCATTCCTTACTCCTAATCAAATTGTAATCTGTGGGTTTCAATCAAGTAATAAATTTCCCTCCATGATATTTAAGAGATCACTTTGGAGAAGGACTTCTAGAAGCATTGGGATAGTAGAAATGGAATTAGCTAGGAGGAAAATGAAGCACTTTAGTGGGTGCTCCAAAATATTTGAATGAAATTAAAAATGTTTTATACTCCCTCCACACATTTCAAAAGAGAAACCATTTAGTTGCATCTCATTTATTTTCCACCTTTCTGTAACATGTAATTCTTTGAGCAAGAATAGAGCATTCATAAATATTGTCATGAAAGAGGACTCTCCATAATCCTAATAGGTTGGGCTTTAACATATAAAAAATTTCATGTAGTGAATAAATCTTACATGGTAGATTTTAGTGATTAAAATAACAACTTTATTCTTAATCTCATTACAACAAAAATAAATTCATCACTAACTAGTTGGGATCTAACAAATCAAGATTTTCATGTCGTAAAGTAAACTTACATGGTAGATCTGAATTATTTGCAATGACAACTTTACTCTTGATCTTATTACAACATAGATAAATTCAAGAGTACATACATATTTCCTTATCTGAAACAAACCTTGAACACATTCCGAGATTTAAAAGAAATATAATGATACGATTTACCTATAGGACATGAGAAATCTATCTACATCTAGCACCCATCACCAGACAATAGTTTTATTGAGACAACATCTCAAGGCATTAGAATCATGTAGATAGATAGTGTTATAGAGATACCTTGTAACACTTATTCAACACTACCTTCAAGCTTCAAATCCATCAATTGATTTACTTTAGTAGCAAATTCTAGTGGGATTTCATTAAATACAACCCGACAAAAGCCATTTATGATAGTTGGTGTTGCCTTCCCGCGATCTATCCCCCTCTAGAAATAGAATAAATGATATTCCCCAATTTTTGAGTTACTTTATTCATGTTCAACATGGGCGATTGGGTTCTTCACATGGAAAAGGTTGCAAATATTAGCTGTATAATAGAAACAAGCATGCAATTCAAGGTTGCTCCTAAAGTCTCTTGGGTGATTATAAAACACCATCTATTTAAAACATGATATATGGAAATAGCAAAAACCTACCCAAGATCCCACTCAAGAATTCAAAATATTTCAAATAGGAGATGTCTTAAACAATATCAACTATTTAATTACATAATAACACTAAAATAGACAAATATTTAAAATGTTGACAAGTGAAAAAATAGAGTTGGAATATTATAGTAATGTGAGGGTAGATATAGCTATGTCAAATGTAACTTCTATCTAAAACACCTAAATGTAACTTCTCTAGCTACATGAAATGTAACTTATATATAAAAAAATGGAGTTGGAATATTATAGTTATGCCAAGGTAGATATAGCTACGTGAAATGTAACTTTTATATAACATTCTAATTATCCTTTTTCAGTCATTTAAGAGATTGAGATTTGTTCGTCTTTAGTTAATAACTTAATAGTCCACCAAAAATAGCATTGAATTGGTTCTTCACTAACCAAGGGGAAAATTTAAACCAGTGTGGAAATGCTTACTCATTCCCCTGCCATATTTCTGATATTTTATTTGTGTGCGGATTTAAGCTAGTGTAATGTAACTTCTACATATTTGACAATTTAAATGTAAAAAATTACTCAGATTGAAGCTATACAATTAAAATATGCACAATAAGATACAATATGCACGAGTTATAAGTAATATGACATTTACATGTTATATCAAGACAAACTTTTTCTCATCTCATTAACTCTTATCTTATAGTTGGTGATGGATATAGCCTTTAAAATTATGAGCCATCCTTATCATATATTATATTTAATTATGGATATAGCTTTTAAAAGCATCAACCTTGTTTGTTATTTTATGTACGATCAATTTAAATGGAAGTGATCATAATTTTATTCAATATTATCTTGCACAATTGGAAATAAAATGATGTGGGGGTGGTGTTTCTAGTGATTTTCAAACTTGTTTTAATTACCTAAATTTAGCCCATTTAAAATAAACTGTGGTGGTGTTTCTAGTGATTTTCAAACTTTTTTAAATTACCTAAATTTAGCCTATTCAAATTAAATAGTTGTAGTGGCCATATTATCTTCAAGTCAGTAACTTTGTTTGAGGCATCTTCATGACATCTACCATCTCTGAAAATTATGAAATATTAGTAGTATCTTGCACTAAATAGACAATGTTGGCATATAATCTTTTATTGTGTTTTTTATTCCATGTCACAAATTTATTGATATTTTATGATTCTTGGTCTCAATTTCCATGCTAACACTGGATTCATCATGCCTACTACAATGTTTAGTTGTGCACACATTATATTGTTCACTTCTAATTGTACCAAAAACAAAGAGTGTGCACAATGACATGTGGTGACATGTGGGTGTCTATTTTACTTAATGATATACTTGATTTTTTAACCCATTCTAATCCTACCACAATGAAATTAAGAGAGATAAGGACATAAGAAGGACTATTAATTAATGAAATTAGAGACTTTAAAATGAAACTCAAATTTTACCTGAATGTAATGATAAGTATTTGCAGCTGCCTTGTCACCGATGAGCATCGAATCACACTGTGAAAAATTCCTTACATTATGAGAAGTTGGTTGCACATGGACTGATCCTCTATAGTAGTTCCTTCACTTCCATATAGATATAATTTTAGAAACAATCCTACTCTTAAAATTATTCCCTATATGGATCATCTTTGTGCCCCCCTATTGATAGATATTTTCAAGGCAACAGAATAGAACTCTCCAATTGCATCATCACCTTTGAAAAAAATGCTTTCAGTATTTCCAATTGATTGCCTAACGAGTCTCTACTCAGGTCCATGAAATCATTGATTTGTCTCCCTCACAAAAACCTATTTTCATAATAAAACCACGTCTACATTCCTCGCCCCCAACATACTCATTCGTTATTGTGGAATATGTTAGGGTCCCACCCTAACCCCCTTATCTATGTAATGGGACCACGTCATAGTCAAGAGTCAATAAAGCCCATATTAATAATTGTAAGTGGTTAATCCGCAATTAATAACGGAACCACAGTTAGTTGCAAATGGCCGTAGTATTAGATAGATGGTATTAGTAATACCACGGTATTGGCCCGTGGTATTGCATATATGAGTCATATATAAAGGATAGAAACTCCCTGCGAGGAGCATCGTGTCTTATTTTGTAATCGAGCTCTGCTCTATTGGAGGTTGCCCCCTCGAAGAGGCAAGTGAACATTACTCTCTGAATAATAAAATCATTGCTATTCGGTGTTCTGGGTATCTTTTCTTTGCATATTCTGTGTTCTGGGTCTCTTTTCTTCGCATATTCTGTATTTGGGTATCATTTGCAGGTTAAGAGCATAACACAATAGGCACTTGTTTGCAGCAGCAGAGCGAGTGTTATCTCCACCCGGGGTGGAAGGGGCCTCGCTTTCGGCATCGACTACACAAGTATTAGACAAGGGCAAGGAGCCCATGCATGATGAGGGGCCATCAGGTGCACAGGAGGCCGGTGTCATCCTCATTCCGGATGAAGAGACAGAGGCAGAAAATGCCAATCTCAGGATGATAATTCAGGAGTAGGATATAGAGATCAAAGACTTGATACTGAATTTCCAGAGGGCTAGATGGGTCATCAAGTATCTGGAGCAGAGAAACAAATAGCTTGAGGACCAACAGACGATCATGGAGCTGCAAAGAATTTGTCAAAATCAACAAGCTGTCCAGCAGAGAGGGATGAAGCTCACTACCTTGGAGCAAGAGATCAACAACGACCGTGAGTCTTGGTTGGATCGGGTCAACCTACACTTGGAGAAGAAGTTGGAGAAGGAAAACAGGGACACTGCCATACTAAGGAGGATGGCTTGTCATTATAGGGCGTAGAACATGAGCGCAAAGTCCCGAATAAGGAGCTTGAAGGCTAAATTGAGCGAAGCAACAAAGGAAGAAAAAAGGGAAAAAGGGAAAGATCGGCTTCGAATCTTGGCTAAAGCTTCCTTGGCACAGCATGGCACTTCATAGAGGACCTCCAGCCCAAATTTCAAGGAATTTGGGAAAATTTTGGTCGCACGACAAATTTTTCGCACTAAAACAGGTTTTTTCTCTATACGCGTCGCGCCACCGGCGCGACACGTAAGATTGGGAGCTCCAAATGAGAAATGGTTTACGTTTTTGGATTCGTCATGCAAAATAAAAATTATTGGCACTGGGAGCAAGAAATTTGGAGAAGATCTTGGCCACCAAAAGGGAAAAATACACTCAAAAATGGCCTCACTGCCCCTATTTTGACACACAAGAAGTAGTCTTGGGAGAATGCATATTTGGAGGAGCAAATGAGCTCCAAATTCAAAAATTATTGTGGGGCTAGAAACTAGACAGTATAGGATTTCCAACGAGCTATCCTGCACTCATTTTGGAAACCAGGAAGGCCTCCAAAAGTGGCCTCAAAGTGGTGTGATGCATACAGGAAAGGAGCATGGCGCATATAGGAAAAAAGGCCAGAATGCCTCCATTTCGCAAAATTTCGCTTCCCGACTTTTTGTAAGTGGGCCCACTCATATGCACTTCAGTTTTTAACACATAAGGTGGTTTTATAAGTATATTCACTCCAGATGGTCAATTATCCAACTGGCAAAGGAAGGCAAAGGGCCACCAAGCCATTTGTCATGTTTGTGGCGCTACACCTGTAGCTGCTGTGTGGCTCTCCACCTTCAGTTTGTAATGATTCGAGTAACTCCCCAACCCTTGGGCGTTCTATCTCTCCATATCACTTTCTATATATTGTATGCAAACCATTTGCAAAGGGTTGGTTGGCTTGTAACTTCTGGGAGACTGTGGGAAAGAAACTCCGTTTCTGCATTGTATATTTTTTATAGAGGATTAATGAAAGGCAGTGGCTCTGTTTCATGAGATTCATGTGGTTGTGAGTGTAGAAAATATGTCTCTTATGTTTCATATGTATATTTTTATGTTTCATAGCTCATTTCATATTCATTTCCATTAAAATTTTCTAAGTTAGCTAAGGTAGAATTCAATTTTATTGCTATGCCTGTGGGAAAATTTCATGTTCAGTGTTCATTTCTTCTGTTGAAAAGGATTCATGTTGTCCATGCCCTTTTCACCCTCTTAATCAATCTCTCCATTCCGCCATATCTTAAAACTAAATTGCTATGCTTTCTACCTACCTTGCCTCATGAAATAATCCATGCCTTTGTATTAAGTTCTCTGGTCATTAAGGTCCAGTGGTCCCATAACATCCCAGAAACACAGTCATACATAAAAATCACTTCTTATTTTCATTTTAACTTACTAGCCTAAGACAAATAGTTCACTGTAAGTCATCTTAGGCCTTTTCATTCACTTATTCACTGAGTGTGACTTGGAGAGAGCCCTATCTTGTTCTAGTAGGGCTAGCTACTAGACTAAGCGTGGTTTGTGGTTACCATGAATTTGGCCTTCCTTCAGCCTAAGGTGGATTTAGGTGCCAATAAAAACAAAAAATGATTCTTCATTGATCTCATAAAAGAATATTATTCAAATAAGGTATCCACAAACTTGGTATATGGAATTCTGCTCAAGGAAACTTCTTTAACAAATGACCTTGTTTACAAGACTGTGTGGTCATATGTTAATAGGCATAACAATTAAATGAAGCAAATCTCACTACAACAAGCTCAAAGGGACATTCTCAGGGGGTGGTATATTACTGCACAAAGAGTCAACATTAGAATTGAGAAAAGTAGGAAGCTTTAACCTTCAATAACTGAAACCAAATATACCTCTCACAACAAGAAGTATTATGAACCTTTGTCAGTGCTCCTACTTAAAAGAATCCCTGTAAAATAATGCTTGTGAATAACAATCACCTAAACACACAAAATATTGAACCCAAATAAAGAATACCACTTAAATCATACCACTTGTTTTGTATTCAAAAGGTCATTTCTCTCCTTTGTATGCCTGAGTTTAGAGTCTTGGTTTGCCAAGCAGTTCCATAACTGTTATGTTAATTAGACTAATTAGGCTTAATTAAGTTTGAAGGTTAGACTAAATCAGTGGGCTCCTAAAAAGTAGGTAATGACTCAGAGAGGGGGAGGACCCATGTCCATATTAATATTAATGATAAATAATGCCTTAAATGCATGATCATCAAACATATAAAATAGGCATGCATCATGTAATTAAATTATCCAATTAACCAAATTTCGATGTTCAATATAATATGAGATGGTTGATTATAAATAAGTCCAAAATTTTGGAAATGTCCTCTTTTTCAACTAATCGAATGCTAAAAATATAGCACCATAGTATGCCAGTCCAAAACCAAAATATTAAAAATAAACCAACAATATCCTTGTTAAAATATTTACAACTATCCAAAATACTGTGAAACTTCATGAAAGTCCCCATCAACATTTAACATGAGCATATGTAAAAATTATAACCAAAAGGAGAGGAATTATTCTTAGATTGAAACAAGAATCTTACCATAGAAAAACTTAAATTCTTTGCCTCATCATGTAGTTGACCTTGGACACCTTCTGACATAGGAACAATGAGATTAGGCCTAAAACCTGCTATGGGATTCTATTTTGGATATTTTACAGAGGAAGCATTAATAGGGGATACGAGCAGAGGGCTTGAAGGAGTTGCAGAGTGTTAGTGAGTATGGCTAGCAATAGTAGGATAATAAGTAGCCTTTGAATGTGTATGAGCAACATGCTTTCCAGACAATGGGAGAGCATCATGAGTGATAGAATAAGAAATATAAGCAGGGTTCGGAGTATTAGAGATATTACCCCGAGCATCATGATCATATTCAGGTGGGTTCTAAATGGGGTTCCAACCATCATTTGGATCCACAGGTGTGCTAGCATGTGTGGGTTCTGGAATTTCCTAAATATTAGGGTGAGGCTAGAGGGAACGAGATGATCTATTCTAGTAAACAAGAGGAATACATGACACATTGGGGGACAATATGTTGAGGTGACCAATGGTGGAAATTTGGTGAAATTCCTCTGAATCAATGTTAAAGTGGGTAGAGAAATGAATCTTTTTGTTTCTGCTAGAATCTCACTAGCCTGGTGGCTTGTTTTTCCCTCCTCTATCTCTACCTATGCCTCGAGAACTTGAATTCATTCTATAATAATCAAATTAACACTAAAACCACTAAAAATGAAGAAACAACAACACATTTCTCTTTAAAATTGTGACAAATTCAAAGTGCTAATCTAAGGCTAGTTAATCTTACATTCTTGCATAGTTAATGGGTAGGGATAGGATGAAGGGATAAGTTGCAAAGGGAAAATGAGGTAGCCCCAACTTATAATAAATTAGAATGTGAATATGGTCTACACAAAAAGACTTTTGAAAATCCTTGCAATGATTTGAGGTAAATTTTGAAATAATAAACAAGGGTTTAGTGATTGTAGGATGTAAAGATGATAGGGAAAAGAGAGGGTTTTTGCAAGGCTAAGAAAAAGAGGACCGAATGACGTGTTAGGGTTTTTCTTGTAGTTCTCATTTTGTAATAATAAACAAATTTACCCCCCTTTTTTTCTTTATTTTACATTCCTCATCGAACATGAAACTTCCTTCTAGAATTGCATTAACAATTGTGGAATAAACCACTATATACAAAAATTATTTTGTGCAAGGGAAACACACTATTTATGTTTGAGACCTTGCATATAATTTGCATTTGCACCTATAAAATATGGCCATATATTAAAGACAAAAGCTATAACAAAATTTTGAATTACATCTGGCGACAATGTGAGCAAGGGTTTCATGCGACCCAAATAATTAGGTTTGCATAATTATTGTGGCCTGTAGAATTTCCAAAGAGAAATTTTGCAAGAATTCACATGGAAATGGAGGTTTCACACATATTTTACAGTGATAGAATGACTCACGAATATGGTTATAAAGGTGTTTTCACAAAGCATAAGTAAGACTTCAAAATTTTTGTATGCATTTAGCAACTTGTGAGGGCATGTAATAGCTATATAATGGTGCAATGGTTTCGTTCCCTTTATGACTTTTTTCAAGAATTTATAGATAATAGGGTTTTTCCCTTTTTACTTTACAATATAGAATGGTCCAAGGGAAGGACGGAATGAAACCAAGTGAGGAAGAGGGTATTATACCCTTCTTTTTGCATGCATTCAAAATGACAGAAAGGTAAATGATGGCCATAGAGTGACTAAGGAATTGACAAAGGGAAACTATATTATACTCTTAACCTGCAAGAAATCTAGAATACCAGAAATATTAAGAAATATAACCCAAAACATAGAATTATCACATGAAATGAGAAAACTGTAAGATATTTTATTATTCAGAAGCAGATTCAATGTTCACTTGCCTCTCCGAGGGGGAAACCCCCAATAGAGAAGAGCTCAATTACAATAAGAATCGATGATATTTTTCTTGCTAACTAAGACTCTTTATAGCTAAATGACAGCAACCACCATAACTACTAGTGGTCCTGTTGGCTTATATGGGCCTGACCCTGGTTCAAAAGTATTACTTAACCAAACAAATCCTACAACTACCAGCCCTTGTAGCAACAGTCCGCAGAGCGCGGACTGAGGTCTCACCCGAGGTAGCAAGGGAGGGTGCCGGAACCAAGTTTCCGCACCCTTGGGATGTCTAGGTGTGGTTTGGGGGGTGCGCACGTCGTGCCACAGCCTTGCACTACTCTGCTTCTGTGTAGATCCGGATCCGGGTTAATTCATAATATTAATTACTTGTTGAGGTATTATAAATCAGATCTACTTAGCAGGGTATTTAAGCAAACATTTATCAGATTTAACCGGTTCGCGCACTTAGAATAAACTTAGATTCACATACATTCATAACGTAAGCATATGCGCATAGATCAAACAGTTATTTTAACCATACAAAAAACCAGATCCGCGATAGTTCAGATTTAACACAGAATTACAAAAGAAACTTATCTTTATTTCCACATTATCACCAATACATCCAGATTTTCCCTGCACACTCAGCTGCAGGGGTCCGCGCACACAGCTGCGAACTCTTCCAGGCCTCTGTGCACATACCTGTAGAGCCTCTATCTCCTCTCTAATACCCTCGACTCAGACTTACAGACTCTTTCAGACTTTTCTCCTAAAAAACCCATTACAATTTAGATTCAAGATCATCCCAAAAGAACTACCTTCTCCCCATAGAGCCACACTCTATTTATACCTTCCAATGGTCCACAGACCGGCTTACTTCCTATTATTCTATATTATTTCTTGGGCAGAAAACCCTTGGACTCGACATTTTACCTTCCGCGCTTCGCATATTTTGGAGGTTTACAATATTTTTATCCTAACTTCTAGGCTATCAGTCCCAAAACTGTTACGCGGGACCTCTACTACCCAATAGTCCCCCAACACAATCATCGTGACTCATCCCGAGTCACTCATCGGTGCGGCGCGATGCGCTGCCTTAGCTTCATGGTTCACCTTCCTCTGAGTGACGCTCATCGTCCTACTACTTCTTCGTTGTCTCCTACAACGCTTCGTCTGGCTCCTGCTTCATTGTTTCTACCAAGTCTTGTGACCGATAATGCTCATTATGCTCTACTCGGTTAACACAGAACACCCCCTCATAGGATTTTAGCTCGAGTGGGGGAGCCGCATACAGGACCTCCTTGTACCACCACAGCCACTTCCGACCTTCGTATCTGCTCTTCGCACTGTCTGCTGTAGCTTGTGTTGCAATTTTGCAAGACCTTTGTTGCTGTCCGCAAAATCCCAATCCTCAAGGTACCTTAGAGACGATATATGAACTGCATTGCTACCAGTAGTCTCTATCTTTCCATCCTTTCTCTATTTTTTTGTAGCTCACCGGCCTGCCCCCGGACGGGGCGATGTCATCCGGACCAATTCTGCTTCATGTCTCCCCTTTTCTAGTACATCCCCTATGGTTGATGTTGTACTCTACGGGATGCCCACAGCTATCAACACTATGTTCCTTAGAGAGTCGTACCTTTCCATCAACCATATCACCACCCTCGGGCTTACTCCTTGTGTAAAGCTAATGAAAAGTTTCATATCGATAACCAGCATATGTATTCCAGAAGTGTAAGTCACCCAGTGGATGCCCCTTGGTGATTTATAGGTGATTCAAATTTCAAATTTACTGGTTCCCTCCTGGTCTGGCGTTCACGTGTAAAATTTGTGGTAGCTCAGTCCATATCTGGCTCATACTCCTTCTCTTAATTGCCCACCACCCACTCCCTTTTTCCATAAAGTAGACATATTATCATGAATAGTGACAGGAACAGTCACCTCTCCTCTTAGCAATGCATCAACGCACTTCTTACCACGCAACCGTGATCGTGGTGGTGAGCCAAATTGACACGTATCATGGCAATCACACCTCTTGCCCCCAGACTACTTTACCGTCCCGCCCTCTCTTTCAACTGGCTGGAGCGGTGAGACTGTCCCTTGAACGGTTAGTCAGGTGGGCGGCCCGCCCATGTAGAGGTTCAGGCGACTGTCATTCTCTCGGCCTGGGAAGGGGTCTCCATTGAGTTTGGCAAGTTTAACTGCGCCTCCATCGGTAACTTCTTTGATGACATAGGGTCCCAACCAATGCATTCGGAGTTTGCCAAGGAATACCTTGAACTTACTGTCGTATAGAAATACTATATCATTTTCCTTGAAGGTGTGCACCTTGATATGGTGATCATGCCACACTTTCTCGTGTTGTTTCTGTACTTGCTGATGGAATCCAGTGAAAAATCATTCCTCCTCCAGTTCTTCTAACTACGCGAGTCATTCCTCTAAAGCCCCGCGATCGACCATTCCTATTATTACCGCGATCCGTAGAATAGGCACAATATATTCCATAGGTATAACGACCTCCTTACCATAGACTAACTGAAAAGGTGTCTGGCCCGTCATCTTCTTACACGTGGTTCAGTATGCCCATAGCACAATAGGGATGTGCAAGTCCCAGTCATTTCGCTATGCATTACAGACATTGGTCAACACGGCCTCCAAGATTTTGTTGAATGCCTCAATGGTCCCATTCACTTATACGTGGTATGGTGTACTCTATTGGTGATATATCTAGAATTCCTCAGTGAGTGCACTGATCGTTTCATTCAGAAAATGCTTTCCATGAACACTCATGAGAATTTTGGGACACCCAAACCTTGTCAATACGTTCTCGAACAAAAACTTCACAGTTTTCACAGTTGTGCAATCCTTAACCGGATGTGCCTCTACCCATCGGGTCAAATATTTTGTCGCGGTGATGATATATCATGCGCCTGTCTTCCCTCGCAGCTCACTAGGTCCTGCGAAGTTGATTTCCCACTTCTCAAATGGTTGTAGCGTCATCTGTGGCTAGAGCGGCATTTCATCTCTCAGCGATGGTTTCCCCATCTGTTGACATACGTCGCAGGATCAGTAGTATGCTTTCGAATCTTGATGCAGAGTGGGCCACCATTTGTTGGCCTCTATGGGCCTGACCCAAGTTCAGAAGAATTAATTAGCCAAACAAATCCTGCAGCTACTGGCCCTTCCAGCAACAGTCCGCGGAGCGCAGACTGAGGTCTCACCCGAGGTAGCAGGGGAGGGTGCTAGAACTAGGTTTCCGCACCCTTGGGATGTCCAAGTGTGGTCTGGGGGGTTCGCACATCGTGTCATAGACTCACGCTGCTCTACTTTCGTGTAGATCCAGATCCGAGTTAATTCATAATATTAATTACCTGTTGAGGTATTATAAATCAGATCTATTTAGCAGGGTATTTAAGCAAACATTTATCAGATTTAACTGGTTTGCACACTTAGAATAAACTCAGATTCACATACATTCATAACGTAAGCATATGCGCATAGATCAAACAGTTATTTTAACCATACAAAAAGCTAGATCCGCTATAATTCATATTTAACACAGAATTACAGAAGAAACTTATCTTTATTTCCACTTTATCACCAATACATCTAGATCTGCCCTGCACACTCAGCTGCAGGGGTCCGCGCACACAGTTGTGGACTCTTCCAGGCCTCTATGCACACAGCTGCAGAGCCTCTATCTCCTCCCCAATACCCTCGACTTGGACTTACATACTCTTTTAGACTTTTCTCCTCAAAAACCCATTACAATTCAAATCCAAGATCATCCCAAAAGAACTACCTTCTCCCCATAGAGCCACGCTCTAATTATACCTTCCTATGGTCTGCGGACTGACTTACTTTCTATTATTCTATATTATTTCTTGGGTGGACAACCCTTTGACTCGACTTTTTACCTTCCGCGCTCTGCATATTTCGGAGGTTTACAATATTTTTATCCTAACTTCTAAGCTATCAGTCCCAAAACTTTTACGTCGGACCTACACTAGCCAACAGGTCCCTTGCATAACAAGGGTTAACCACTTTATTTATTAACTATGACCCATTTACAACTAAATGTGGCCCCTTTCTCTAATGCGGGTCAACCACTTACAATTATTAATGCGGGATTTCTTGACTCTCTAACTCTCTATGACTCTTAATTAGCCCATTGGGATTATTACATAAATAAAGGGGTTAAGGTTGGACCCTAACATGCCCTCCACCATCAAAAGCAACATTATCTTCAAGGCTGAAGCTGTGGAAATTGTTGAAGAATAGTGGTTGGTTCCCATGTCACATCTTCTCGAGAGGCATTTTTCCACTTGGTGAGGACTTCCTTGATTGTGTGGCCATGGAGATGTCTTTCACGAATCAAGGGCATGTTTTAGTTAGAGGCAAAGTGATCCTTCCTCATCTAATTTAGATAGACTTGTTTGAATTTTTCAATTGTTCCCCACCACTTTCCTGAGGCATGATACGTGGAAGACCAGATGGATTTTTGAGGTAGGTGGCAAGGCCAGTTTGTAAGCGACTACTCCTATACATTGAAGTATCTAATAAGGCCCATAGAATTTGGGTGCTAGTTTCCGGAAGCGCTTTTCTTTGAGAGATGTTTTATTATATGGTTGGAGTCACAGGAATACCTAATCCCCTTCTTGAAATGAGCGCTCAAAATGATGTTGGTCAGCCTGTTGCTTCATTCGTTTCTGAGATTGATGTAGATTATCTATGAGATGAGAAATCATGGAGGCACAATTTTATAGGATTTGATCAACTGCATGTACTTTAGAACATCCAGGGATATAAGAAATAGGTGAAGGTGGGAGTTGGCCATACACTGCCTCATATGGAGTCATCTTGGTGGCTTCATGATAGTTAGTATTATACCACCATTCAGCGAAAGGTAGCCATTGTACCCGTTGATGCTACTTGTCTAAAGTGAAGCATCTCAGATAGGTCTCCAAACATTTGTTGAGTGCTTCTGTTTGACCATCAGTTTGGGGATGATAGGTGGTACTTAGTTGGAGTCGTGTGCCTTATAGATTGAAAATTTCCTGCCAAAATTTGTTGGTGAAAGTGGGGTCGTGATCAGACACAATGGAAGTCGGCATGCTATGCAGTTTGAAGATTTGGACCAAGAAAACTTGAGCCACCAAAGTGGGGGTAAATGGGTGTGGTAGAGCCCAGAAATGAACATATTTAGAAAGTATGTCAACAACCACCATGATGACTAATTTTTTGCCTGACTTTGGGAGATTAGTGATGAAATCCATGGAAAAATTTGTCCAAACAGAAGTAGGGAGTGGCAATGGTTGTAAGGTTCTCAGTAATGTGATTGTTTCCCCTTTGTTTCATTGGCACACATCACATTCAACTACAAAAGTAAGAATATCATTTTTCATGCTAGTCCAAAAGAAAGAACGATGTGTGCAAGCATAAGTCTTCTGAAAGCCTAAATGTCCTTCAATTGGAGATGAGTGTTGTTCATCCAAGATGCGGGTTTTGGGGGTGGAGGTTGGGGATATCACTACTTGATCCTTGTAACAAAGAATCTCATCCTTCCAGGAGTAGTATGAAGAGGAATTAGGATCTTCTCTTAAGTTATTAATGAGTTGGGAAAGAGAGGAGTGAGAACCATTCCTTGTGGGTCTCTTCAATCCAATCTGGTAGAGATTGATGGAAGGTGCTATCATCTTCAAACTAGCATGCTAAAGCATCAACCACTACATTATCACGCCCTTTCTTGTAAATTATCTCATAATCATATCCCAGCATTTTTGTAAGCCATTTATTTTGCCATGGCAACAATAGACACTACTTTAGAAAATATTTCAGGCTATGATTTCGTGTGGATTTGGAAACATCACCCTAATAAGTATGGTTGCCAAGTGTCTATTGCATGTAAGATGGCCATCATTTATGTCTCATAAGTATATTGGCCCATAAGTTTACCATTGAATTGTTGACTAGTGAAAGCCAATGGTCTACCTTCGTACATTAATATAGTTCCAGTACCTGTACCTGAAGCATCACATTCAATCACAAAAGATTTGGTGAAGTCGGGTAGGGCCAATACAGGTGTGGAGCACATGGCATGATTGAGAGCCAAGAAGAACTTTTGAGCTACATCAGTCCATAGAAATGAATTTTTCTTGAAAATATTAGTGAGGTGTATAACAATGCATCCATAATTATGGAAAATTTTGCGATAGTATCCAGTGAGGCCCAAAAATCCCCTCAAACTCTTCAAGGTTTTTGGTTGGGGCCAATCTTTCATTGCTTGAATATTTTTTGGATCAACCCTCACTCCTTCATGACCCACAATGTGTCCCAAATAATCGACTTCTTCCATGCCAAAAGAGCACTTGAATAATTTGACAAATAATTTGTGATATCGCAGCAGTTGCAATATCTGGTCTACATGTTGAAGATGTTTTTCCGTGGTTATGTTGTAGATGAGAATGTCATCGAAGAAGACCAGGACAAATTTTTAGAGATATGGTTTTAGAAGGTGGTTCATGAGGCTTTGAAAAGTATATGGAGCATTACAGAGACCAAATGGTATGACCAAGAATTAATAATGGCCTTCATGAGTTCGGAAGGTGGTCTTGGGAATGTCTACTTCCTTCACGTGTATTTGGTGATAGCCTGAGTAGAGGTCTAGCTTGGTAAAGAATTTAGCACCATGTAGTTCATCAAGCATATCTTCAACAACTGGAATAGGAAATGTGTCCTTGATGGTGAGCTTGTTAAGGGCTCGCAAGTCCGAAAACATGCACTATTCTAAATCTTTATTTAGAACCATGAACACTAGAGATGAATAAGGGTTGATGCTGGGATGGATAATGTCGACTTCAAGGAGTTCCTTGATGATTTTTTCAATTTCATTCTTTTGGGAAAAATGATATTGATATGGGTGGACATTAGGTAGTTGGGCACCCAAGACCAAAGGGATGTTATGATCATGTTCACCCCTAGAGGGTGGAAGCTCTTTAGGTTTGTCAAAAACCCATTGATGGCAATATAATACCTGTTGAATCTTAGGATGAATATGAGGAGTAGTGGATTCAATGGCCTAGATGGCATTAAATTGGGTGACTAATCCATGATGGCCCTTTTTTAAAAGCTTCTCCATTCGATGTGAGCTAATGATTGTAGGAGTACCTACTTGGAGTCCCCTTAATGTATGAATGTGGTATTTCTGCTTAAATCTCATATATATTTCCTGGAAATCCATTTTGATAGGGCCCAGTGTGCGAATCCATTCATCACCCAGGACAATGTCAAAAACACCCATTTTAATTGCAAACTTGTGGGCCTTTAGGTGGCAGTCTCCCATCTGAAGCTTAATATTTTCACAACGACCTTCACATTTCATGGTCCCCCATCAAAAATAAGGAAATGGAAATTAGATACTACCCGTACAAAAGCAATGAATAGCTTCTATGGCTCTCTTATGGATAAAGTTATGAGTGGTGCCACTATCAATCATACCACTATTGGACGATGTTTAATAAAGCCTCAAATTTTGAGAGTCCGAGGTGAAGAAATGCCAGCCAAGGCATTTAGTGATATAACCAACTCCTCAGGCGTAGTTGTGAAATCATTATGGGTTTTGGTTTCCCCCGCTTCTTCCTCAGGAACCTTAAGGGATGGAGCTTCATCTGCTGAGCTGTTATCAGCAACCTCAATTTCAAAGAATTTTGGTTCCTTGCATTTATGTCTAGGGGAGTACTTGTCATCATAGTAGTAACATAGTCCTTGTTTCCTTCTTTCGGCCATTTCCGTTGATGACACATTTTGAACCTTAAGTGTTTGGGTGGGGCCCTGAGGCTGGGTTGGACGTGCCTTGGCGACACAATTTGGATGATTGGACTGGGCATTTAAAGCGATTTCCACATCTAAGACCTTGTGGCATGCGTCCAACCAAGTAGCTCGGTGGTGCATTTGGACAAGGGCTTGGAGGGCTTCTTTTAGGCCACTGATGAAACATTCCAAGTAGAATTCATCTCCTAGACCGTCAATTCTGATGGGCAATTATTCAAAGGTTGTAATGTAGTCCTTTACTATACCTGTTTGTTGGAGCTTGGTGAGATGGACCAAAAAATTATATTCTTGGTCAAAACCATCACATATGGCTTTTTAGAACATGTTCCAAGTTGCTCTCCCTGGATAACATTTCTAATGCCACTGCCATCAATGCCATCTCTCTTGGTCCAAATAAATGGCTTCCACATGTATTTTAGTTCCATGTTCACAGATATCATTAAGAGAGAAATATTGTTCCATTTGTGCTACCCATACTACAAGGTTAGAGCCATCAAATTTGTACATGTCCAACTTGGTTGTCCAGTGGTTGGAAGAGTGGTGATTTCCATGGAAGTGAATGTGATGGATGGATTCTCCTTCTATGTGTGCATCAACACTAGGCTCCTCCCTATGAGACATTTTGATAAGGACTGCTAGTTCTGAGATTTGTTTGGTAATATTTTCTTCAAATTCCTCGAATCTTTTCTCAAGGTGATCGACCCTCTTAACTACCTTTTCCACAACCATAATTTGAGATCTGGTTCTAGCATATACCAATCCTGGTCAATTTTTTTGAGCTTACTAAAGAGTAGTCTACTTCAAAAGAGGGCAAGCTGGGGAGTCTAATGGCGTGGGTCACTTGAAGCTACGTCGAGAAAAGTTTTGGGATTGACGAAAAATTGGGGGCTTACAAGTGAATGGTACCACTGCAACTAGTTTGTTGTCCTAAATCTTATGGGATAAGTCTCTTGCAAGTGTCCTAGGATGGTTTCAAACTCTTTTTTTTTCTTTTCTTTTTAATCTCTGAAAGGAGTTTTACACCCCTTTGATCAATACTACAGTCGTTGAATTCTAGAAAGCTTAATATGGCCCAATGTCCTTCCAAAATTGAGCCTGGACTATAAAAAAACCCCAAGGTCTTGGTACTACCAAATGTGTTGCGAAAATCTGATCTGGACTATGGTGGCCAAAACCGTCATTGCACAAAGAGTCTGATCTGCACTGTGAAAACCCTAACTATGGAATCTAAGTTGTACGACGACGACAAAACCCAAACAGCTAGATATGACCTAGAAGATGAGGTAGAGGTATATCTTCAAATAATGGAGGGAACTATGGTCACAAAGGAGTGTTAGGCGCTACATATCGCAATATACACAAGGGTCAAACAATAATATTCAACCCAATATTTCAGGGTGCTAAGTAAGGAGGATCAACCGTACCCTTAGCCTTACTACCTAACTATCCTATTGTATGTGCGAGTAATTTCCCTGAGTGTTGGTCTCAATGTACTATAGCAAAAATACGACCAAAGGCTTACCTAAGGTTAGGTTTCATGTGACCTAGAGGGCTTCCCGATATACCCAAGGGTACGTGGAAGTGTTTTCTGTGTGTGGTTCTGTCTAATGTGCTACTACTTGAAGGGGTACCCATAGGTGTTACAAGGGAGTACAAAAAGCATGACCACCTCTTGTAGTTCTTGTGTGCATGCCTCCCCAAATCCGCAGGTTTATGCATTCAACGATAGATCCCGTGGTTTAAAGACACTAGAACACATCCCTAGCCTAAAAAAAAATTCTGCAAAAATTGGAGGTACAATTGGTCCTGGAAAGTGCTTTGATACCACATGTTATACTCTTGACCTATAAGAAATCCAGAATACCAGAAATATGAAGAAATATAACCCAAAACAGAAAATTATCGCATGAAATGAAAAAACTACAAGATACTTTATTATTCAGAAGCAGGTTCAATGTTCACTTGCCTCTTTGAGGGGGAAACCTCCAACAGAGCATAGCTCAATTACAATAAGACTCGGTGATATTTTTGTTACTAACTAAGATTATTTATAACTAAATGACATATAAAACCCTAACTACTAGTGGACCCTTACATAACACAGGTTAACCACTCTATTTATTAACTATGGCCCATTTACAGCTAACTATGGTCCATTTTCTCTAGTGTTGGTCAACCAATTACAATTATTTATGCAACCTTTATTGATTCTCTAACTAACTATGACTCTGACTCAGCCCATTACGCTTATTACATAAATAAATGGGTTAGGGTTGGACTCTAACAAACTAGTAAGTAGAGGTAAGACAACCAACTGTCGAAAAACATGAACTACACAATTAACCATATGCTTATTTATGCAATGCTAGAATTCAACAATAGTACTTTCACAACTCCAATTTGAGACAACAATCCAACTCCTATAGACAGGCATTTCTAGTGGTAAAACCCCTTGTAAAAGCCAATTTCTAGAAAAATGAACAGTGCCCTTAAAGTTGAATAATAAGCAAAAATCAAAACAGGAAGGCATCATAGGGTTTTTCATGGTGGTACATTAAAATCATTGGACAATTTGCATTCTACAAAGTGCTACATTAAAGGCTGAACACAAATCCTTCCATATAAATCAAATGAATACAAGTCTAGTTGAACATATATATGTTCCAATTGTCAAATAAACGAGAAACTAGTGGACACGTCATCCAAATCAACCATTGTTTAGCTACACAACATAACTCTATTCCAATTCATCATGAAAAGGCCCCACATTGAAAACATCTCATATGAAAACAAACCATATAGCCTTTCACCACCTAAATGATTTTCACAATGATTACATGCAAAGGTTGACAATATAGCGATGCGTGGTATGTTATCATGGTAATATCAATATCGTGCATAATACATAATGGTTGTAATGTATATATCATCCAATGTCTGAAAATATTTAACTAAGATTTTCAACATCCAAATTACCTTAAAGTGGGCCTAACATTGAAGCTCATCATAACTATATATGAAATCATTGCACTTGTCATCCTTTGGGTATTTCATAATGCAAGGACCATAATTTTTTTTACCAAAACCAATGATATTTGCATCAAAGCCAATACCATAATTGAGTCAATATATTAGATTTGTAGGCATAATACTCTCTAGACACCTTTTATAATATGAATAGCATGTAGTACATGAAATATCAGTGATGCATATGCACATAATTTATATAAAAAAAAAATTGTGGTCCTCCCCATCAGGTCATTATAGTGAAACACATTGGTGACACAGGGTCACTGGTGGACAAATCGAGGGACGACTGAGCACAATAGAGGTAAGAAAAATTTTGTAGCATGTTACAAAATCAAAGGATGAAAATTACGTATCAACATCTGGAGACCCCACAAGGAAATATAGGAAGCTATATTCAACTCATTATATGTGGGTTCACAGAGTAGAAAGAAAATAGGATCACCTAATTTCCCTCCCCCTCTCATGAGAATTTATAGGAAAAATAGAACTATACTAATATTATTATTTCCATGAAATATTTCTTGGGGCAAGTTTTTGCTAGAGTAGAGGGAGGTAAATATAGATACTTTATCTTGTTGTAACAAAATGAGTTACCATATATGTACTCAAGATTAAAATCATGTAATGTTAAAAATGTGGCAGTAATACCTCTGTGTTTCTTTCACCTTTGAGCAGGTTGTAGCGAGCAAAAAAAATGTTGTTCCTATGTCGATTTTCTCCAAAAAATACAAAATGACTTTCTTTTATGTATCAACAAAGGACCAACATATGAAATGTAGAAAGAAACGAAACAAAATAGCACATAAACCAAACAAACAAAATAGACCAAAAAACAAACAAAAAGAAAAAGAAAAACAAGAACGACAACCAATAAAGTTTCATAATTGAACAGATCCTTCAACAAGATTTATGTAATGTTTAAGATAATAACCATTGGTTGGGTAAGGTAATAGTTTGAAATCATCATGCTTCAACAAATAAGAATTGGAACCCATTTTATCAATTTCATATGGGCCAATCCAAATATTTTGGAAATTTGAATGTCTACCTTTCTCAGCATGAGTGGAATCCCATAAAAGAACCTTTTGGCTAATTTTGAAAACATAATGTTAAGATTTTTTATCATGATATTTTTTAACAGTATTTTGTCTTTTGAGGATTTTATTAAAGGAACTAGTTCTTGTTCATCAAGGGCTAGAAATGCATGATAACAGTTGATCAAATTAGATTCTTTAAATTATTCAATCTAAAGGGTGAGGTGAAAAGAACCCAATTGTAGCTCAACTAGCATAATATCTTCCTACCCATAAACAAGCTAGAAGGATGTGAAACTAGTAATTACTTTAGTTATAGTGTGATCTTCCCATGATGCCTTGAAAAGTAAATGATGTCATTCCCTAGGATTGTCCAAAATAACTCTTTTGACAATTCTGAGAAGATTTTTATTGGTTGATTCGACCAAACCATTTCCTTAGGGATAGTAAGTGGTTTAAAATATACCCTTGATAGTGTACTTACTGCAAAAAAGTGCAAATTTGGTAGAGATAAATGTAGGTCCATTATCAGACACAATATGGATAGGTTTGCCAAATCTTGGCATTAAATTTTCTTCGAGGAAAATAATGACTTGTTCATGAGTGAACCTTTTAAAAGGGACTGCTTTAGACCATTTGGTGAAATAATTTGTTGTGGTAAAAATAAAAGTGTGACTAGCTGAAGAAGGTGGATTTATTTCACTTATAAAAGCAAGACACCATTTAGTGAAGGGATGAGTTTCAATAATAGGCTCTAGAGGCATAAATGAATATTGTAATATTTTAGCCACATGTTGGTATTCATTACATGATCTAAAATTTTTGCAAGCATCTTTAAAGATATGTGGCCACTAGTATCTAGTTCTTATGATCTTATAGGAAGTGGCTATTGCAGCAAAGTGAACACCAAAGTGATAGAATTGTTCATATGAATCATGTAAATACTTTAGAACATGATGTGCAGCTTTGTCATTTATATATCTGAGGATCATTCCATCAAATATTTTCAGAATAAGACATTGCCTACAAAAACATACTTTGATGCATCAAGCCTTAAATTTATTTTCTAGATTTTGCTCAAGTTTTTTGGGTATATTTGGTGAATTAAAAAGAAAATGACATCATGATACCAGGGATGTGAATGAAGATCAGATTGATCATCTTGTACAAAAAACAGATCAACAAAGTATTGATTCTAAAAGTCAAGATTATGAATTTGTTCTAAATCTTGTGAAATATGAAGATATAAACCTTGACCTTTTATGTTTTTAGTAGTGACTATAGTGAGATCATGTTCCTAGATTTTAGTGAGCCAATGTGAAAATTTTCTAGACATTATTGTGAAAGCATAAATTTTACAGCTAGTAGAGGGGTTCTCACCTCAGTGTGCTTTCCAAGGATTTAATGTCTAAAATTTTCAATAGCCTTAACAAGAGAGTAAGCATGTTTCCCAATCAATGATTATTTCATGGCATCATCAGAAAAATTGGCTAGCAAATGCTATGGATTTTTCTAGTCCTTGACTATTTTTCTCCATTAAGATTGCGAAAATTGCTTCCTATGTAGCATTAGTATGTATGATGAAACATTTTGAAAATTTTGGAATAACTAAAATTGGTCTATTGAAATAGAATCCTTGATCTGTTGGAAATCCTACGAAGCAAAAGGATTCCAAGTGAAATATTGGTTGTTCTTTAATAAACTGTGAATTGGCTTGACAATTTGGGCAAAATCTGGAATGAAATGGCTAATGAAATTTGTTTTTGACATAAAGGATTGTATGTCCTATTTAGCTACAGGGGGAGAGAGAGATTGAATAAAATATACTTGGTTAGGATCAATGGTTATACCATAATCATATACAATATTTCCAAGTATTTTACCTGATTTTATGGCAAAAATTAATTTTGCAGGATTTATTGATATCCCATATTACCTGCAACGAGTAAAAAATCTTCCTACATGATAAAAATGGTCTATCTATTTTTTAGAATAAAGCGTTGAATTATCTAGATATAGTTGAATAATTTTTCCAATTAGATCATCAAAAGCAACATTCATAGCTCTTTGAGATGTGGCTCCAACATTAGTGAGATGAAACAACATGCGGTGAAAAGCGAAAGTTCCCCATTTAGTGGTAAAATTTGTCTTATTTTTATCACTTTTATTCACATAAATTTGGTTATAGCTAGAGAACCCATCTAATAATGACACTATAGCAGAACCAACAACTTCCTGTAAAATTATTTCCATGTTCGGGAGAGAGAAGTTATATTTTATACTGTCCTTATCTAATGATAAAAAATCAACACATAGATGGATTTGGCCTTTTTTCTTTCAAACAGGGACTAAGTAAGCTACCCATTCAGAAGATTTGATAGGATAAATAATATGGGTAGCTAGCATTTTTCCAGTTCAGCTCTATTAGTCACCTCCAAGGCTCGATTTATAGGTCTTTACCTTTGTCTAACAGGTCAACAATCAACCTTTATTGGTATGTCATGAGAAATTAGGCTAGGGTCAAAACCATTCAAGTTAGTATATGACCATGCAAATATATTATACATTTTTTGAAAAAGTTTGAAAAAATTATCGATCTCTTCTTGAGTACAAGATTCAAAAATATGCAACATTTTAGGATCATCATCAATTCCAATATTTACTTGTACAGTTTTATCAATGATCTTAAGAAGTGATATGTTAGACGAGGGAACTTTAGCCACATCACTAGGAGAAAAGACATCTTCCAAGGGAACTAAGCCTTTAGGATATTTATTCTGATTTATATTAATTATTTAAGAAGATTCCTTGGTATCATTTCTGAGAAAATTCAAAAGATCTTGATCATCATAGAAAACTCACTAGGATTCTTCATTATTGAGAAGATGGGGCATGTACAATGTTACTATAACGCAATTAGATGTTTTCATCCAATTGAAATATCTAGGCCTTGTAGCATACATTGTCAGGAAATCAATAATGGCATTCATGCTGATGCAGGAGAATCCAATACCCTTAGTCAAAGGGAGGAATCCAAAGCAAAGCAAAGAGGAGCACATGAACCAGGGGAGCAAAACAGAGATTTTTTTTTTTTTAAATAGATTTAAAGATGGAATGGATAAGTCTGTCGAAGACTTGTTATTATTGTAATCTGCCATGTGTTATATGCATGTATGTTTGTTGGAGGATTGATCGTATCCTTCCATGATCCAATCCAACACTTCTTATATATGTGTGTGTGTGTGTGTGTCATGAACCTGCGTGTTCAGGAGGAGAGCGACCGATTGAGAATTGTGTAAACAAAGTGTATTGAAAATGTAGTCGAAGGAGTGATTTGCCTAAGTCTGAAATGCCTTAGGCTGTAATAGAAGTCTATATATAAATATAATGATAATACATGTGTTGTGTGAATTTCACGTATCTGTTAAGTTATTCTGTGTTTTTGGTTCATTGATTGACCAACGATCACTGTAAGGATCGATGGAAATCAAATGATTATTGAATCAATGTTATATGAGCGTTGTGTGCGGAAACTAGAGTTTGGCAGAGGAAATCGTTTAACGCATAAATCCATCAAGCAGACGAAGAGATGAAGTGTTGATGCACAGGATTCATTGGATCTTTAATATCAATGGATAGGATCATATCGCAGTTTGGCATTGCATCACAAAGATTGGTTCCCAAAGGACGTGGACCTCGAGACTGGAAGAGTTGCGTTATGCGATCACCACATATCGCATAGCAAACAAACAAAGGCATGTGGGTGGGCACGGGCTTTGAGAAGTTGTGATGAGCGATTGTCGACATGTCGCATTTGCGGAGAGCCTTGGTGTTATCGGACTCGACCGATATGCGATTGCAATACGAGAGCGAAACCGAAGCTTCATTGGATGCGAATCAATATTTTTTCAGATCCAGCCTTTAGCTCGGATAGGGGTTTCCACGTGTATTCTTGTGTATTTTGAAAAGTGCCACGTCTCAGGTTTTAATGTAAAAGCATAATATAACCACTTCCGATAAGGCTTTTTGGGCCATAAACCAAAAGCCTCAAGATCAATTTCTTTAAGGGAAAGGGATTTTGGTTAACCCCAAATTTCTCTTCCCATCATTTGGTATTAGATCAGAAGAAGATTATGTGTGCAAAGGAATATTAAATAAGGATTCTAGAGAGAAAGAAGAAGGAGTAAGAGGTATAGTTGTTTAAAGATGGAGAGTTTATTGTCTTACTGTTGTGTAGAGAATGGTAGCAGAAGGTGAGACGATTTGTAGCAAACCTAGAGCATGGAGTGCTCATATGGTTCCATAGGAGAGAACCTAAAGGATTCCAAAAGACTGAGTGAGGAGAGCTTGGTGAGGTATAATGTAATGGAGGAAGATTGTTACTGTAGAGGTTTGGTTGCAGCTCACAGAAGACCATGAAGGCAGTTCCATTGAAGAATTCAGTGGGTAGAATTGCGAAGGACAAGGAGAAGCATATGACTAGGAGGTCATAAATTTTTGTGCCTCGGGAGTCTAATGCAGGAGAATCTAGCACCTTTAGTCAAAGGGAAGAATCCAAAGTGGATTGAAGAGGAGCACGTGGACCAGGGGAGCAAAGCAGGGAAAAATCCATTTTAAAACAGATTTAAAGATGGAATGGATAAGTCTCTCGAAGACTTGTTATTAGTGTAATATGCCATGTGTTATATGCATGTATGCGTATGAAAACTTTAGGGCTTTTGTTGGAGGATTGATCGGATCGTTCCGTGATCTGATCCAACACTTCTTTTATATATATGTGTGTGTGTGTGTGTGTGTGTGTGTGTATGTCATGAACCTACATGTTCAAGAGGAGAGCGACTGATTGAGAATTGTGTAAACAAAGTGTATTGAAAATGTAGTCAAAGGAGTGATTTGTTCCTAAGTCTGAAATGCCTTAGGCTGTAATAGAAGTATGTATATAAATATAATGATAATACATGTGTTGTGTGAATTTCACGTGTCTGTTACATTATTCTGTGTTTTTGGTTCATTGATTGACCAACGATCATTGTAAGGATCGATGGCAATCAAATGATTATTGAATCAATGTTATATGGGCGTTGTGTGGGGAGACTAGAGTTTGGTAGAGGAAATCGTTTAACGTAGAAATCCATCAAGCAGACGAAGAGATGAAGTGTTGATGCACATGATTCGTTGGATCTTTGTGATCAATGGATAGGATCATATCGTAGTTTGGCATCGCATCACAAAGATTGGTTCCCAAAGGACGTGGACCTCAGGCCTGGAAGAGTTGTGTTATGCGATCACCACATATCGCATAGCAAACAAACAAAGGCATGTGGGTGGACGCAGGATTTGAGAAGTTGTGACGTGCGATTGGGATGAGTGATCGCTGATATGTCGCATCGACAGAGAGCCTTGGTGTTATCGGGCTCGGCTAATATGCAATTCTGATACGGGAGTGGAACCAAAGCTTCATTGGATGTGACTCAATATTTTTTGCGATCCGGCCTTGGGCTCGGATAGGGGTTTTTGCATGTATTCCTGTGTATTCTGGAAAGTTCCATGTCCCGGGTTTTAATGTAAAAGCATAATATAACCACTTCCAATAATTCTTTTTGGGCCATAACCCACAGGCCTCAAGATCAATTTCTTTAAGGGAAAGGGATGTTGGTTAACCCCCAATTTCTCTTCCCATCACATGCTCTGGTTTATGTGTGTGATATTAAAACTTTTATGTACAGAGATTGCATCTGAAGAAAGGGTTGTATAATGCCTCAGTATCTTATTTGAAGGAGTATAGATTATTTTGATTAGATTGACAACTAATTTAGAATCTCCAAAAACATGAATATTTTGAATTCCAAGCAAAAAGTCGATATTAGCCCAAGTAACAGAGCCTCACATTCTGCTACATTGTGTGTACATGAGAAATTCAAATGGTATGAACAAGAATATGATTTCCCAAAAGAATTTTGTAGAATAATACCAACTGTGTTTCCATCTTGTGATGATGCCCCGTCAAAGAACATATGCCAAATTAAATATGAATCAAGCTTTATGTTTGGAATAGTTTGGTGGCTAGTTTCTTCTTTATTGAAGATTGAAAAAATTCCAATATCTTCTTTAATATACTTGATTGATGGTTGGGGAATATTTTCGATATAAAGTACTATTCTTTCATACCTATATATAATTATATTTTTGGGTCCTCTAGGAATGATACGATGTGAGCCATAAATAGAGTAATAACCACCAATTAGTGATTTCCAGTCTCTACTGAGAATAATTGAATAATTACCAACTAGCATGTCAATGACTTGAACATTATAGGTTTTGCAGATCTAAAGATGAGAACAGAATACCAAGGTAAGGTCTTTAATTTCTCCAATCGATTTTTTTTGCTTGTTGAAGGATAACATGTATCTAGGAATTTCATTTGAACAAGAAAGTCTTAATTGTTCCATGATAGTTTTGGACATAAAATTTGGACCAGAACAACCATCTATAAGACAACAATGAGCTATCTTATCAAAAAATTCTTAGAAATGTAATAGGGCAGGTTCTTTAGTTGCTAAAATTTGTTACTGCTTCAACTTCTGGAACTTGGGAAAGCTCATTATCGTCTTCAATTTCAGTAGTAGATATTGAAGGGACTGATGATTTGTGTTGTTTTTTAATATTTCTTTTCTAATTTCCAATTTTCTTAGGAGTTAAAGCTAAATCAATAAGTGTTGCATTAGCTTTGATTTTGGAAAGATATTCTATGGTGTTGTATTTTCCAGTAGTCTTAGGTATATTATCACTTTGATTAGTTGTATTGGTGTCCTTGATGTTAGAAGTAGAGTGTTTAGAAGTGTTATCCTTCAGCTGTAATACCTCCATCTGATTCACTTCAATCTCTTGTTCATCGATATCACAATCATCATCAACGGAAGCATCATTAAACTTTCCTTCATTCTACAAAAAGGCATTGATTTCATTATCATCCCAAAACACTTGCCAATACCTTAAATTATCTGGAACAGTAGGCCAGTGTTTGACATGAATTTCAAACTTGTTGCTGGAGTTCATTGGGATCTTCAAATTACTTGCAGTAGTGGCAAGTGAATCTGCAATAATTTTTTGAGTACAGGGTACCGTTGTCAAAGTATATTCAGGAAACATTCTCAAAATATATAGAACTGCATTTCTATAGGCTCTCATCCGTGGATGCTTTGCTTGATTCTCTCCCTTTACCTGTTTGATTACGAGCTCTGAATCACCATAGACAGAAATCCTTTTTGCATTCAATTTCTTCAAAATTTTAAGACCTACAATCAAAGCCTCATACTCTGCTTCATTGTTAGAGAAATAAAAAGTGTAAGAACATAGTCTAACATTACTTGGGACTTTGGTAGGCCGGAAAGCAGGGCTACGAATCCAAATTCCTATATTGGCACCATCCTTACCCACGACACCATCAAAATCCATGCTCCAACGGCCAGCCTCGTCTTCTAGATGCTGAAATTCTATTTCCTTCACTTCCTTACCTTGACTGATTACTTCATTTTTCTATTCTTCACTGACCTTCTGCTGCTCAGAAGAACTTGATATTTTCTCTTTTTCTTGATTAAGGACTTCCTTAAAATTCTCTGAAATTTCTGGTACATTATCTACTTCTACAATCTGAATATTTACATCATTTAATCCACTATGAAAATACAAAACAAATGATTCTAAATCAGTATGTACAACATTTATTGGATGATTGAGTGGCTTCTATTTGCTGGTGATCATGTATTTCATTTTCTTCTTCGGATATAATTTTCTCAACTGACCAAAAACGAGAATGGTAGCATAAGAAAAGTCAAGTTGTAAAGTGCCCTTGAGTTTAGCACCCCATGATCCAGACAAGAGCATATCAAATCACAATGGAATATCAACAACAACCACATCCATCAAAACATTTTTGGCTGGGATCTGATCTAAAGACACTACCAAATATTTGATAAGACCAATGCAACAAACTCTACCGGAGTCAAAGGAGTACAAATCATGGTATTTTCGGGTAATATCCAAGCCCAACTTCTCCATAATGGCTTTAGGCATCAAATTATGAGAAGCTTCGGAATCAAATATGGCATTATGGAGAATGTATTCAGGCAATTTAAGACTCAGATAAAAGGGAGCGACCTCACTATCTTCAGACTAACCTTCTATGGCTAGACCAAAAATGAGTTCAGGATGATCATCTTCGACATTTACCATATCTGACAAAGGGTCTATTTGCAAAATTCTTGACACCTGGTGTTTATAATTGCTATTCTTTACCAGCTCAGTCAAGGGAATTGACACTTTAAATTTAGTAATTTCATTTTCTAAATTAAAGGATGAAACTTTTTCTACCTCTTTGACAGTAAGGTCCTTCTTCTCTACTTGCTCTTTCGATGCACTTTGCTGATTAGGAGGATTGTTTTGAAAAAAATTGTTATAATTTCGAGAACGAGTATTTACATCATCATCTACCTAATCGAAGGTATTTATAGTAGGATTTAGGGGTGGAGGGGTTGACTTCTTTCCAAAGATTCTTCTTTTCTTTCCTTCATAATTTCACAAGTCTTTTCATCATGATAGTCCTCGTAAAAGTTTCACCAAGGACGATTCAAAAGACGGTGTCCTGGAACAGATGGAATGAGAGGAGGTTGAGATATAGATGTGAGGGAATATTGAGGAGTGTAGGTATTGGCTTGCATTCAAAACAAATCATTTGATTGTTCATATCTTGCATTAGTTGTAAAATCGCATTCATTTAAGGGCTTTTGTTGGATTCATTCAAAGGAATACTGATTCTCAGATTTTGATCTTCATATTGGAGAGAAGTTTGTAAGGTTGTGGCTAAATCATTAACAAGTTTCTCTTTAAGACGATTCTTGTAAAGGAGAGGAATGATGTTGTAATAATGAATCAAGGTAGCCTTATTTTGAGGCCTTATAGCATTAGGAATTTTGTTCTTGGTAACTCTAAGATTAAAAGCTCTATTAGTTTCTCTAGGCTTAAAGATCAAATTATTGTATTCCTTGAACCAATTGATAGGATTTTGTTACTATCTGAAGATAGATTTGAACCAGTAAGATAATTCATCCCATGTTGAAAAAGTATTAGGAGGTAAATAAGAAAAATTAGAAGTATCCTTTCCTTCTATGGTATTGATGAAAAGTCTAATGCAAACGTATTGAGAATTGTACCCTATACTATTGCTGGAATTCAAAAAAGTGATTAATGATAAAATAATGCCTTAAATGCATGATCATTGACCATATAAAATAGGCATGCATCACATAATTAAATTAGCTAATTAACCAAATTTCCATGTTCAATATAATATGAGAAGGTTGATTATAAATAAGTCCAAAATTGTGGGAATGTCCACATTTTCTGCCAATCGAATGCCAAAAATATAGCACCATAGTATTCCTATCCAAAACCAAAATATTAAAAATAGACCAACAATATCCTTGTTAAAATATTTAAAACTGTCCAGAATACTGTGAAACTTCATGAAAATCCTTGTCAACATCTAACATGAGCATATGTAAAAACTTATAACCAAATGGAGAGGCATTATTCTTAGATTTTGTTAGGTACCTATACTACTAGTGTAACCCCTTATTGTTATTAGTACAACCCCCTTATTATATTTTTGTGCCCATGTAGTCCCCATATTGTTATTATTGTGCCCCATAGAAGCCCATTATTGTTATTATTGTGCCCTTACATTATTAGTGTTATGTTAGCTCTAATTATATTATGACCCCTTAGACTCATATATATAGAAAGGAGGTCTTGTCATTTGTATCATCCAAGAATTGTTCATTTGTGTAATGTAAAGGAGGTTGCCCCCTTGAAGAGGTTGCATTCTAAGGCGTTGATCTATATTTTTATCTTTTTGTGAGCTGGTTTCCTAACATTTGGTATCAGAGCTTTGGATTCTAGGGTTTCTCCTCTCCAAACAGGTCATCATGGCATTTTTGCTATAACTTTTTTTTTGGCGACATTTAAGAATCTAAAAAGAAAACCCATTTGAGACAAAATCTTGCTAAACCTCGGGTCCAAATTTCAGATTTTTTCTTGCTATGTTGTCGGATATATGATCTGAGGAAGTTAGGGACTTTGCAGACTCCCGAATTACATCGTAAACATGTGACCTTGGGAAAATCGTCATAACTTTCTCTCTGAGCATCACATTGAAATTTCGTAAGAAGTTACACAAAGATGACAGTTTGTAGTTTTTTGTGTGTATTTTTTAGATCTGAAGGTCAAATCAGTGACACTTGGCATGTCATACAAGTTCGCTATTCTGAAAAGGTGTATAATCAAGTCATCCTGGGATATTGTGCATAGCTCTTTCTTGGAGGATCAAATTTTGATCAGATGATGGCATTGGAAAGAGGACATAGAGAGCTACTACAGGTCGCAATTTCAAAACTGGAAGATCTGAAATTACAGAGTTGCAGTCATTTCAAGATCGAGCTCCTAAAATCAAGAAAAAGCAAGATGAGGAAGTTTGATGGCAAAGATCCGAAAAATTGGATACTACAAATGGAGAAATATTTTGATCTACATGGTGTACCGCTATTACAAAAGGTATGTATTGCATCTAATTATTTAGAACCGAATCAATTTTTATGGTATAAAGGGCTTTGTTTCGTAAACCACTTGTCACGTGATCAATTTTCATGGAGGAAATGATAGCACATTATGAGGATACAAAGAGAAACACCTTATTTAGCCAATTGATAAATCTCAAACAAAAGTGTCCAATGGCAGAGCACATTGAGGACATTCAGAAATTGAATATAAGGGTAAATGATATTCCAGAGAAGCAAAGGATTGATGTCTTCATAGGTACTTTAAAGTATAACATTCAACATGAGGTTCGTCTTTGGGAACCTGATTCATTGGAGAAGGCATTCAGGTGGGCAAGAAAAATTGAAAGAGAAATTATGGAAACAAGGAATCCAACCACTCACGACTATAATTATGGAAGTGTTTCTTCTCCTAGCCTTCCACAACCTACAAGGTTTACACCACAACAATTGGAAGAAAAAAGAGAAAAAGGGCTTTGTTACAATTGTGATAGAAAATGCACTAAAGGTCATAAGTGTGCTGAGAAGAAAATATTTTACATAGAGTATCAAGAGGAGGAAGAAAAGGATCAAGAAACATCAAAAGAAGAGAATATATGCTAGTACTCAACCCCAGAGAAATAAGAAATGAATCCGACCATATGTTGTAAACCATTGGTAAGAATTACCACTCCTCAAACTCTCAATATAAAAGGACATATCAAGAAGAAAAAGGTTCAAGAGGTGAAAAATCACATCAAGAAAGAAGAAATAAATCCAAACATATCTTGTAATGCATTGGTTGGAATTACCACTCCTAAAACTCTCAAGATAGAAGGACATACCAAGAAGAAAAAGGTTCAAGTGAAAGATGCACATCGAGAAAGAAGAAATGAATCTGACCATGTCTTGTAAGGCATTGGCCGGAATTACCAGTCCTCAAACTACCAAGATAGAGGGAGATATCAAGAAGAAAAATGTTCAAGAAGTGAAAGATCACATCGAGTATCAAGAAATGAGTCCGACCATATCTTGTAATGCATTGGAAGAAATTACCACTCCTCAAACTCTCAAGATAGAAGGACATATCAAGAAGAAAAAGATTCAAGTAGTGAAAGATCACATCGAGCATCAACAACAAGTTCTCCAACTTTTAAAGGATAATTCCAGTTTGGTGTAGAATCAAATGAAACAACAGGCAGATCAACATCACAGTGAAAGGAGTTTTGATGTAGGCGATTGGGTATTTTTATGGCTACATCTCAAGCAAGCAATTTATGAGAAGGAAATGTTGGCAATACTACATGCACATAAGAAATGGCAACCTTACCTAATGGGAAGACACTTCAAGGTAAAAATGTATCATGATAGTCTTAAATTCTTTTTAGAACAAATATTATCTTTTGAAGAACAGAAAAAATGGGTCACAAATATGTTGGGTTATGACTTTGAAATCATCTACAAAAAAGGGAAGCAAAATGTTGTTTTAGATGCACTCTCAAGAAAGGATGAGGATGTGGAAGCATTGTTTTGTGCTATTTCTATTATCCAACCAGATTGGATACATCAAGCAAGGGATGAATGTAAGAAGGATGGAGAAGTGTGGCCACTCATTAAAAAGTTGTAGAAGATCCCAATTCAAACAATATTGCCAAAAGTTTACAAGCAAGGAAAAATGTTATTGGAACCTAGAGCATTCACAAAAATAAGAACCCGACAGCTACGAAATCGATCAATTTCAGAGTATCTCATCAAGTGGAAGAACTTACCCGTTGAACATTCCACATGGGAGGACAAGAATTTGTACAGAAGCATCAAGAACTACTCAAGCATTGAGGACAACACTTTTTGAAGGAGAGGAGCATGTTACGTCCCTATACTACTAGTGTAACCCCTTATTGTTATTAGTACAACCCCATTATTATATTGTTGTGCCCATGTAGTCCCCATATTGTTATTATTGTGCCCCATAGAAGCCCATTATTGTTATTATTGTGCCCTTACATTATTATTGTTATGCCGACTTTGATTATATTATGACCCCTTAGACTCCCTATATATAGAAAGGAGGTCTTGTCATTTGTATCATCCAAGAATTGTTCATTTGTGTAATGTAAAGGAGGTTGTCCCCTCGAAGAGGCTGAATTCTAAGGTTTTGATCTATCTTTTTATCTTTTTGTGAGTTTGCTTCTTAACAGATTTTGACAAGAATCTTACCATATAAAAACTGAGCTTCTTTGCCTCATCATGTAATTGACTTTGGACACCTTCTAGCATAGGACAATGACATCAAGCTTGAAACCTACTGTGGGATTCTATTTTGGACCTTCTACAGAGGAAGAATTAACAGGAGACAAGAACAAAGAGCTTGAAGGAGATGCAAAGTGTTGGTATGACTAGCTGTAATAGGATAAGGAGTTACCTTTGAATTTGTATGAGAAACATGTTTTCCATACAATGTGAGAGAGCCATGAGTGATCAAACGAGAACTAGAAGAAGGGTAGGGAGTCTTAGAGATATTACCCCAAGAATCATGATCATATTCAAGTGGATTTTGAATGGGGTTTCAACCATGATCTGGATCCATAGGCATGCTAACATGTGCAAGTTCTCGAATTTGCCAAGTATTAGGGTGACGCTATAGGGAACGAGCTGATATTTTCTAGTAAACGGGAGGAATGCATGACACATTGGGGAACAATAGGTTTAGGTGACTAGTGGTGGCAAGTTGGTGAAATTCATCTAAATCAACATTAAAGTGGACAGAGAAATAAATATTTTTGTGTATGCCAGAATCCCACCAGCCTAATGGCATGTTTGTCCTTCATCTACCTCTACCTATGCCACGAGAACTTTAATTCATTATAGAATAATCAAATTAACATTGAAACAACTAAACATGAAGCAAACAACAACAGACTTCTCTTTAAAATTGTTACAAATTGAAAGTGCTAATCTAAAGCTAGTTAATATTACATGTTTGCAGAGTTAATGGGTAGGGATAGCCTAAGGTTGTAAAGGGAAAATGAGGTAGCCCCAACTTACAATAAATTAGAATGTGAATATAGTATGCACACAAAGACTTGTGACAATTATTCAAATGATTTGCTTAAAATTTTGAAATAATAAACAAGGGTTTAGTGACTGTATGATGTAAATATCATAGGGGAAAAGAGAGGGTTTTTGCAAGATAAAAAAAAATAGGACTGAATGTGGTATGAGGGTTTTTCTTTCAATTCCCATTTTGTAATAATAAACAAATTTACCCTTTTTGTTTTTAATTTTACAGTCCTCATCGAACATGAAACTTGCTTCTAGAATTGAATTCCAAATTGTGGAACAAACCCTTATATACAACAGTTATTTTGTGCAAAGGGAAACACACCATTTATGTTTGATACTTTGCATATAATTTCCATTTGCACCTACAAAATATGGTCATATATTAAAGACGAAACCTATAATGAAATTTTGAATTACATATGGCGACAATGTGAGCAAGGGTTTCATGCGAGCCAAATAATGAGCTTTGCGTTATTATTGTGGCCTACAGTATTTCCAATGAGAAATTTTGCAAGAATTCACACAACAATGGAGGCTTCACACATTTTTTACAATGACAGAATGAACTCTCGAATATGGGCATAAAGTTGTTTTCATAGATCATAAAAAACACTTGCAAATTTTTGCATGTGTTTAACAACTCATGAGGGCATGTAATAGCTATATGATGGCGCAAGGGTCTCATTCTCTTTATGGTTTTTTTTCAAGAATTTGTAGGGAATATGGTTTCTCCCTTTTTAATTTAAAATATAGAATGATCCAAGGGACAGATGGACTAACACCAAATGAGGGAGAGGGTATTATACCCTTCCTTTTGCATGCATTCAAACTGAAAAAAAGGCAAGTGATGGTCACGAATTGACTGAGTAGTTGATGAAGGGAAACTAGCAAGCAAAGGTAAGACAACTAACTATCGAAAACCATGAACTACAAAATTAACCATATGCTTACCTATGCAACACCAGAAGTCAACAACAATAACTTTCACAACTCTAATCTGAGCCAACAATCTGGCTCCTGTAGACAGGCACATCTAGTGGTAAAAACCCTTAGTAAAAACCAATTTCCAGAAAAATGAACAATGCCCTCAAAGTTGAACAATGAGCAAAAATCACAACAGGAAGGCATTATAGGGTTTTTCATGGTGGTGCATTAAAATCATTGGACAATTTTCGTTCTCCAAAGTGTTACATTAAACGCTGGATGTAGATCCTTCCATATATATGTTCCAATTTTCAAATAAATAACCAACCACTGGACACATCATCCAAATCAACCATTGTTCTAGCTACACAACATAACTCTATTCTAATTCATCGTGAAAAGGACACACATTGAAAACATCACATATAAAAAAAAACATATAGCCTTTCACCACCTAAACGATTATCACAATGATTACATGAAAAAGTTGACAATATAGCGATGTTTTGTATGTTATTATGGTAATATAAATATCGCGCACATAATACATATTGGTCACAATGCATATGAAACTCAATGTTCGAACATATTTTAACCAAGATTTTCAACATCCAAATCACATTAAAGTGGGCCTAACATTGAAGTTTATCATAGAGATACGTATGAAACCATTGCACTTATAATCCTTTGGGTATTGCCTAATGCAAGGACCCCAATTTTTTACCAAAACCATAATAAATGCCAATATAGCGATGATATTTTCATCAAATCTAGTACCATATGTGAGTTAATATATCAAATTTGTAGGCATAACACTATCTGGACACCTTTTATAATATGAATAACATGTAGAACATGAAATGTAGGTGATGCATATGAACACAATTTATATAATAATAAAAAATTGTTGTCCTCCCCATTTGGTCATGATAGTGAAACACATTGGTGAGACAGGGTCACTGGTGACCAAAGCAAGGGATGACCCAACACGATAGAGGTAAGCAAAATTTTGTAGCATATTACAAAATCAAAGGATCAAAATTACATATCAACATATGGCGACTCCATAGGGAAATATAGGAAGCTATATTGAACTCAATATCTGTGGTTTCACGGAGTAGAAAGCAAATAGGATCACCCAATTTCCTTCCCCCTCTCATGAGAATTTATAGGAAAAATAGAACACTCTACTAATATTATTATTTCCATGGCAAGTTTCTTGGGGCAACCTTTTCCTAGAGTAGAGGGAGGTAAATATAGATACTTTATCCTGATGAAACAAAATGATTTACCATATATGTACTCAATATTAAAATCATGTAATGTTAAAAATGTGGCAGTAATACCTCTATGTTTCTTTCACCTTTACATAGGTTGTAGTGAGAAAAAAAATTGTTGTTCCTGTGTCGAGTTTCTCCAAAACATAAAAATATAACTTTATCTTATGTACCAACAAAGGACCAACATATGAAATGTAGAAAGGAAAGTAACAAAATAGAACATAAAAAAAAAGACTAAAAAACAAACAAAAATATCCTTCAACAGAATCTATGTAATGTTTGAGATAAGAACCATTGGTTGGTAATATTATAGTTTTCCATCATTATGCTTCAAAAAAATCAGAATTGGAACCCACTTTAACAACAATTTCATCTAGGCCAATCGAAAGCTTTTGGAACTTTGAATGTTTACCTTTTTCAGCATGAGAGGAATCCCATAAAAGAACCTTTTGACCAATTTTTAAAACATAATCTTAAGCTTTTTTATCATGATATTTTTTAACAGTGTTTTGTCTTATGAGAATTTTATTAAAGGATCTATTTATTTGTTCATCTAGGCATAGAAATGCATGATAGCAGATGAGGATATTAGATTCATTAAATTCTCTAGTCCAATGGGCCAGGTGAAAAGAAGCCAATTGTAGCTCAACTGGGATAATAGCTTCCTACCCATAAACTAGCTAGAAGGGTGTCACACTAGTAGTTACTTTAGTTATAGTGTGATCTTCCCATAAGGCCTTGAAAAGTAAATGATTGCATTTCCTAGGATTATCTAAAATAATTTTTTGACGATTCTAAGAAATTTTTTATTGGTTGATTCAACCAAACCAATTTTCTTGGGGATAGTAAGTGGATAAAAATGTATGCTTGATAATATACTTGCTGCAAAAAGGTGCAAACTTGGTAGAGATAAAGGAAGGTCCATTATCAGACACAATATGGATAGGTGTGCTAAATCTTGGCATTAAAGTTTCTTCGAGGAAAATAATGGCTTGTTCATCAATGACCCTTTTCAAAGGGATTGCTTCAAACCATTTGGTGAAATAATTTTTTGCGGTCAAAATAAAGTTGTGACTAGTTGGAGAAGGTGGATTATTAGACTTATAAAATCAATCCCCCAATTAGCAAAGGGACAAGTGTAAATAATAGGCTCCAGAGGTGTAAATGAATATTGTAATCTTTCAGCCACATGTTGATATTTGTTAAATGATCTAACAAATTTGAAAGTGTTTCTAAAGATATGTGGCTCTTGTAGCAAAGTGACCACCAATGTGATTGAATTGTTCAGATGAACCATGTAAAGAGTTTAAAATGTGATTTGTAGCTTTATAATTTATATATCTGAGGAGAATTCCATCAAGAGATTTTTAGAATAAGACATTGCCTACAAAAACATACTTTGATGCATCAAGCCTTAACTTTATTTTCTGGATTTTTCTCAAGTTTGTTGGGCATATTTGTTGAATTAAAAATAAAATGACATCATGATACCAAGGATGTGAATCATCAAGTACAAAAAATAGATCAACAAAGTATTGGTTCTAAAAGTTAAGATTATGAATTTGTTCTAAATCTTGTGCAAGATAAAGAGCTAAACCTTGATATTTGATGGTTTTAGTAGTGATTATAGTGAGATCATGTTCCTAGATTTTAATGAGCCAATGTGAAAATTTGCTAGACATTAAATTTTGTGAAAGCAGGAATTTTACAAGTAGGAGAGGGATTCTCATCTCAGTGTGCTTTCCAAGGATCAAATGTCTAAAATTTTCAATAGCCTTAATGAGAAATTAAACATGTTTCTTGATCAATGAGTATTTCATGGCATCAGCAGACAAGCTCTGGATATCAAATGCTATGGGTTGTTCTAGTCCTTGACTGTTTTTCTGCATTAAGATCATAGAAATTGCTTCCTTTGTAGAATTAATATATATGATGAAATATTTAGAAAAAATAGAAATAGCTAAAGTTGGGGCTATTGAAATAACATCCTTGATTTATTGGAAATCCTGTTGAGAAAAAGGATTCCAATTGAAATATTGGTTGTTCTTTAGTAAATTGTGAATTGACTTGACAATTTGGGCAAAATCTAGAATGAAGTGCCTAATGAAATTTATTTTTCACATAAAGGATTGTATGTCCCCTTTAGTTGTAGGGGTAGAGAGAGCTTGAATAATAGATACTTGGCTAGGATCAATGGTTATACAAGAATCAAATACAATATGACCAAGTAATTTACCTAATTTGACACCAACAATTAATTTTGCAGGATGTAATGATATCCCATATTTCCTGCAATGAGTGAAAACTCTTGCAAGGTGATCAAAATGGTATATCCAATTTTTAGAATAGACCATAAAATCATCTATATATACTTGAATAACGTTTCCAATCATATCATCAAAAGAAACATTCATAGCTCTTTGAAATTTGGTGCTAGCATTAGTGAGAGCAAAGAGCATGCAAGGAAAAGCGAAGGTTCCCCACTTAGTGGTTAGAGTTGTATTTTTATCACTTTTATTCACGTAGATTTGGTTATAGCCAGAGAACCCACCTAATAATAAAACTATAGCAGAACCAAAAAATTGTTGTAAAATTAGTTCCATGTTCAGGAGAGGGAAGTTATATGTTACACTTGCCTTATTTAATGATCGAAAATCAACACACAAATGGATTTGGCTATTTTTCTTCAAACAAGGACTAAGTTAGCTACCCATTCAGAATATTTGATAGGATGAGTGATATGGATAGTGAGCATTTTTTCTAGTTCAACTCTAATAGTCACCTCCAAGGCTGGATATATAGGTCTTTGCCTTTGTCTAGTAGGTGAAAAATCAACCTTGATTGGTATGTCATAATAAATTAGGCTAGGGTCAAAATCCTTCAAGTCAGTATATGACCATGCAAATATATCATAAATTTTTTGGAAAAATTTGGCAAATTTCTTGATCACTTCTTGAGTACAAGATTCAAAAGCATGTGACATTTTAGGATCATCATCAATTACAATATCCACTTGTACAATTTTATCAATGGTCTTATGAAGTGATATTTTATATTAGGGGATTTTAGCTACATCAATAAGCGAAAAGACATCTTCCAAGGGAACTAAGCCTTTAGGATATTTATTATGATCGAGATTAATGATTTAATGAGATTCCTTAGTATATTTTGTGAGAAAATTCAAAAGATCCCGATCATCATTAAAAACTTTCCAGGATTCTTCATTATCGATAAGGTGGAGCCTGTAAAATGTTACTACAACGCAATTAGATTTGTTCATCAAGTTTAAATATCTAGGCCTTGCAGCATACAATGTTAGGTGGTCAACAATGACATTCATGCTTTGGTTTATGTGTGAGATACTAAAAAGATACTAAAAAATTTAAGTTCTAAGATTGCATCAGAAGCGAACGTTTTATAATGCCTCACAATATTATTTCAAGGAGTATAGATTATTTTTATTAGATTGACAACTAATTCAAAATCTCCAAAAATAAAAATATTTTGAATTCTAAGCAAAAAGGCAATATTAACCCACGTAATAGAGCCTCAAATTTTGCTACATTGTGTGTACATGAGAAATTCAAATGGGATGAATAATAATATGATTTACCAAAATAATTTTGTAGAAGAATATCAACCCCATTGCCATGTTGTGACGATGCCCCATCAAAGAACATATGCCAAATTAAATCTGAATCAGGGATTACATTTGCAATATTTTGGTGGTTAGTTTCTTCTTCATTGAATATTGAATAAATTCCAATATCTTAGTCGATATACTTGATTGATGGTTGGGAAATATATTCAATATAAGGTACTATTATTTCCTCCCTGTATATAATTATATTTTTGGGTCCTCTAGGAATGATAAGATGTGATCCATCCATAGAGTTATAACCACCAATTAGTGATTTCTAGTCTCTACTAAGAATAGTTGAATAATTTCCAATTGGCATTTCAATAACTTTAACATTACAGGTTGTGCGGATCTCAAGATGAGAACATAATACCAAGGTAAGATCTTCAATTTCTGCAATGGTGGTTTGTTTTTTCTTGTTGAAGGCTAACATATCTCTATGAATTTCATTTGAACAAGAAAGTATTAATTCTTCAATGATAGTTTTGGACATAACATTTAGACAAGAACAACCATCTATAAGACAACAATGAGCTATCTTATTAAACAAATTCATAGAAACGTAAAAGGGCGTGTTCTTTGGTTGCCTAAAATTTGTTACTGCTTCAACTTTTGGAACTTGTGAAAACTCATCATCGTAGTCAATTTCAGTAGTAGATATTGAAGGGACTAGTGATTTGTGTTGTTTTTGAATATTTTTTTTTTAATTTCTAATTTCTCATGAGTTTGAGATAAATAAAGAAGTGTTTCATTAGCTTTGATTTTTGACAGATCTTCTTTGATGTTGTATTTTCCAGCAGTCTCAAGTAGATTTATCACTTTGATTAGTAGTACTATTGTCCTTGATGTTAGAAGCGGATTGCTTGGAAGAAATATTATGATTAGGAGGATTGTTTTGAATTTTTTTGTTATAATTTCGAGAACGAGTATTTACAATATTTACATCATCATCTACCTAATCCAAGGTATTTACAGTAGGATTTGGGGGTTGAGGGGTCGACCTCTTTCCAAATATTCTTTCTTTGCTTTCTTTCATAATTTCATAATTCCTTTCATCATGATAGTCCTCACAAAATTTGCATCAAGGGCGATTCAAAAGAAGGTTTTCTAGAGAAGATGAATTGGGAGAAGGTTGAGAGTTAGATGTGAGGGAATATTGAGGAGGTGTAGGTACTAGCTTTCATTCAAAATAAATCATGTGATTGTTCATATCTTGCATTAATTGTAAATTCATATTCATTTAAGGACTTTTGTTGGATTCATTTAACGGAATACTAGTTCTCAGATTTTGATCTTCATATTTGAGACAAGTTTGTAAGCTTGTGGCTAAATCATTAATAAATTTATCTTTAATTTGATTCTTGTAAAGGGGAGGGGTGATGTTATAATAATGAATTAAGGTAGCCTGATTGTGAGGCCTTATTGTGTTAATAATTTTATGCTTGGTAACTCTAAGATTAAAATATCTATTAGTTTATCCAGGCTTAAAGATCAAATTATTGTATTCCCTAAACCAATTAACATGACTTTGTTGTTTTCTGGAGGTATATTTCAATCAATAAGATAATTCAGCCCATGTTGAAAAAGTTTTAGGAGGTAAACAATAAAATTCAGAAGTAGCCTTTCCTTCTAGGGTATTGTCTAAAAGTATCATGCAAACATCTTGAGCATTGGCCCCTATACTATCGCAAACATTCAAAAAAGTGCTTAAATATTCCTCAATAATGTGGGTTCCACCTCTAGAGAACTTAGGTAAGTAATCTTCAAATTTAGGTAAACGAGTTGTTAGAGGGGGTAGATTTAGTGGTGATGTTACATATCAAGGGGTTGCATTTCAATCTTATTCAAATTAAAAAATCTCAAACTTTTGATGATTTTTTTAGGGTCATTGGAGTACGGAGTAGCCTGATATTTGTTGGAAAAACTCTTTAAAGGAGGTGCAACCATTTTCATTGGAGGAATAAAAACCAATATTTGATCAATGAAATCAATGTTAGATTCAGACAAGGATCTTCTGAGAGAAATTTTAAGATTTCCCAAATTCTTCCTTATACCTTTAACAATTGATAAAAAATCAAATTCAGAAGATCTTCCTCTTAACCTACAAGATTGGCAAGGGATTTTGAATGATTGATGTGTTGATTTAGATTGTCGAGGAGTTTCAAAGTTATGATAAGAAGATCGAGATGAATGAGAAGGTGTGTTCATCTATTAGTCAAGAGGTTGAATTCTTATGAGGTGTTGTAATTTTTGTTGATTAACAATTTCCATGTCTCATGAGATACTGATCCAAGACCTCTCAAGTTCCTCATGATTTTTTGTAGTATCAATAGCAAGGTTGAAAAGACTAGCAACAATGCTACTTGGATTATTAAAATTAGGAAAAATATTAGGTTGAAACAATATGGGTTGTTTCATTTAGTTATTAAAATTCAATCGAATTTCTCAAGTAAAAATAATCTTTCATAAAGATATCTTAATAGCATAGTAGTAAAGGTAAGTAACTGACCTTTATTGTAATATTTTGTTGTTATTGCTTTAGTTGTGGATAGCAATGACAAAGCTATATCATCCTAATCAGTACTTAGTCTAAAAGGTTGAACTTTGGTCATCAATCCTGTTGTAACATGTATTTTTTGTTTCCATTAATATTCATGTTTCATTCAAAAATCACTTGAAAATATCTTTAAAAAGATAAGGCAAGAGGGAGATGTAATAAATTGCATATCAGAATCAAAACACAAAAGAAAAAAGTGTAAAAAAATTGGTCCATGTGATCAAGTTAAATCATATTATAAATGGTTTATGGAGCCATAACCAAAATATATATGTGTGTGTGTGTGTGTTAAGCGATGCGGTTAATCGCAATCACAAAGATGCAGTGGGCAGTTATATTATTACCATAGGAATCACCGATTACCGATTGCGATAAAGGCATATCTTGAAAACTGTGCAAAGGCTTTGGAAAAGGCAGAAAAAGGTATGGTTACACATTTTTATATGTATTTCTATTATAAAGGATTATAACAAAAATAAGCGTTGAACAGGCCGGACC
>APFE030104305.1:0-28729 GCA_000404065.3 Pinus taeda | reverse complement strand
ATTCTACTGCCACCAGGAGTGACAAGGATTTTTAATCCTTCGTAATGAGGCCGGACCTCTTCAGGAGGGTCACCTCGTGCTCTACGGGCTCGCCTCAATATATCAGCCAAACTAACAACTTCAGGAGACTCGCCCCGAAGTCTACGGGAGCATCTCAGTGATTCAGCCACAGCTAAAGACTTTTAACTACTACACACGAAATCAAAGTAAAATCTCAAGAAAATCACCTAAAGTCGCTAAAGAACCAATCAATTTTGAAACATACGCCTAAAGAATCTAGGGCGTCAAACCAAACACAAACAGTAAGCTTCCGGACCAAAACACTAGTTGGTGATGAAATCCAAACTCGTAGGATTCAGTATAGAAATAGCGGGTGGAACAGTTACCCTAGCAACCTGCTTAATGAATAGACTGGACCAAGTTCCTCCACTTTAACCGTCTCGAGTGAAGTGAACCCCCCAGAAAATCCAAGTGAGTCTAGCCGACGTCTGCTCCAGGTACAGTGGGATCTTCCACCACCGTCACCTTGGGTAGAATCCTAGGATTATGGCCACTAAGGTTATCAACAGCAACAAATATATCTGGGGGAACAGTCTACACTCCGACAGCACGCAAGGGCAGAGTAACAAGCTCAATCCCCTTACCGGCTCCTTGACAATGGTCAATCCAAGGTTTACCGATAAGTGATTCCCTGGCTCCTCAATTTGAGGTTTACCGTTTGTAATACGTGCGTGTCTGGCGTCGTTCCCAACGAGGGAGGATTGATCCCCTCACTGGTTCGGACACGAGCTCGTGCTTCTCCTTTAAGAGGAGCTTTCCCAGAATACCAATGTAACAGCTGGATTTATTCTATCACAAGATAAGCTACTTGTTTGGTTTAATAGTCTTGGAGAGTTAATTACTCACCTACTCCAAGACACTAGCCTAATCTATGTTGGTGCTTCAGAGCCCTAGAAAAATAAAAATTTCTAAGTTAATTTTACTTTAAGCGTTGATTTTAATGGTTGTTCTTTAAGACAAAGGTGATGGAGATGAAACTTGATGGTGTATAGACTCGACTCCAATTCTCTAAAAGATGCACCTAAGATGATTCGATAACTTTTCTTTCCAATGAATGTTCTAATTAAGAGAGTTGAGAGAATGCAATCTTTTCAATAAACACAACTTTCTCAAAAGACAATCAAAGAAAAAAATTTCTTTATTTTTCAAAACACACAAAACATGACCACTCTCTACTTTACGAAAAAATTCCTTTCTCTTTCAAGACGTCAAACGTTACTCTAAAGCAAATATCGCAAAGGAGATCGTTGATATTTTCCTATTTTAATAAAAGCATGTAAAATTAACCTAATCAAAGCAATTTCAAGATCTAAGCAAATCTATGAAAAATCACTCAAAAGCAAATCAAAAGAAATACATCTAACCTTACACTAAGAGCTTAATCTAAGAGGCAAAAGCTTACTAGGATGTTTCTTGGGATGTTTTACTTGGCAATGATTAATCCAAGGACTAGTTTATGCAGAATCACAAACTAATCAAAACAAAAACTCAATCTCTTTTTGTTCTTTTTAAAAATGAAATTCACAACTTTAAATGAACAAGCTTATTGAAATTTTGCAAAGAGGCAACACAAAGGTAGGTCGCTCACGAGGGTAGATTTTGTGACTGGTCCGACTCCTAAGAAGACTGACAAAACCAGAGATATCTAAGGCTTTGCGACTTCTAAACCCAAAGTCACTACAGGACCAATATAAAAACCAAACCCTAAGGCTAAAATCTCAAGGAATTTCACTAAAACTTTCGACACTAATGGAAAAAGTATAGGTGAAGATTTTTGACAGTCAACCAGTGGATCTGGGTAGTAAAGACTAAGAAAAACAAAATTCAAAAGGATAAAATGATAAAAAAGGGAAATTCTCTTAATTTTAACAGGGTACGCAGGCAGCCTGTTTAACCAGGTGCGTGCACGCTCTGTGTACACAGATACAGTGTGCACAAGTACGCACTGTGTCCAACTCAGAGGGTGCGTACTTCTGTAAAACAAAGAAAAACTAAGTTCTAATTCGACCCTAAGCTAAGCCACCCAAAAACATAGTCAAGCAACCAAAAAGAAAAAGAAAAAAGACTCTTTTCAGATCAAAGTAACAATCAAAGGAAAAATCAAACCAATCAATGGATTCCCCAGCGGAGTCGCCAATTTGTCATGCGGAAAGAGTTATTTTTGCGGACAAACCTAACCTCCCTAGGAGTCTAAGACTCTCTAGTGACAAACAAACCAAACAAGAGCAATCCTTCTCTAAACACACGTTATTCTATGAGAGATCAAGTGTTTTCCGATCTTACCTTAGGTCCAACGCTTGTTGTAGCAGTCCAGCCTTGCTGATCCAGATGAGCTCCTCCTTCACTTTAAGACCTGCATACGCTAACAAAGCAAACGATTACATAACACCTGAATATTTCATAAAACAAAGCATATTCATCACATAGACCAAGGAGTACATGAAATAATTCATTAACAACAAATCATTGAGAAGAATGGACTTATTTGTATTAAGGAAACAAAAAAGGAACCATTACAACCTGAGCCTTGGTGTTGTGCAAGCTCCTCCCAGGGTCCAACAAGAGATTTCCTCTACTTTGAAAAGCTCACCCACTCCCAACATGGCAACAAGGAAGGATAGTGATCTCTCCTCACAAGTCAACAATGGAAGTCCTAATTCCAGCAGCATTTACCCTTTAGAATGTTCAGCTTTCAACTTCCCCCTCCTTTGGCCCAAGGCCTGTATTTATAGTATTCTAGAGGAAGTTATTCAGTTCCAACATCAATGGGATACTCCCTCTTTTGGATGGGGTAGCTCCTCTCTTGATGGGATAATTTCCTCTATCATAGGGGTGCATGAACCATCTGGAGGCGCTCAATACACGTCAAACACTCTTCTAGAAGGCTCTAGAAGTGACCACAAGTAACTTTTTAAAGATGAAACTCGCGCCTTTTGACCTTTACAGGGGTACGCACCCAACCTTTAGCTTACAGAGCGTACAAGTACGCAGGTACAGTGTGTTTGGAGTGCGTACACGCAGGCAAGGTAGAGAGAACCTGCGTACCCAAAGATAAACATGTTTTAAAGTGACTTTCTCTCTTTTTGAAGTTTGACATGAAGAGCAAAGGTTTGAGGCTTGACAAGGAGGACAAAATGGCTATTTAACTGCAGATAGCCATGGTGACAAATTTCAGTGTAACAGGTCCGCCACACCACAGGGCTATAGATGTTGGTTCTGTCGATAGCAATTGCAATGGCCAGACCCGAAAGCATATATATCGTGCTTTATAATTCTGGTGGGTCCGTAAAGCGCCGAATGCATATGTGATTAGTTCGTTCGCCGATTGCGATATGAGATGGTATTTCAGGCCTGATATTGTTATATATCACATTTTATAACTCCGGCAGGTCTGCAGTCATGTAGTTTGTAAAGGATTGGGTTAGTACACCACTGGAAAGGGCCAATTGTGATTTGCAATGGGAAGTCAATGGAGCATTGAAAAGGTGGAACCGATGGGTTTATGTAACAGATTTAATTCTTTTTAAGTTCCATGGTAAACCAAAGGTTTGTGTTAATTTCATTGTATAAAGGGAAAATCAGTATTAGAGCCAAATCCGAAGAAGAAGGAAATTGGTGCTTTTTTTTTGTATTTTGTCCAATCAAAATTCCCGATACATAGGTAAGCCCAGATTTATGCATGGCTAACACAGTTTATCATGACTAAAATGAATTAATCATTATTTAGGCATATACAGAGGAACTCGACAGTAGATTAATAGAGCAAGCTAGCAGTTATCATCCTCTTCTAAATTCAGTTATTTCCTATTATTTCATGTTCTTTGAGGTGTCTTTTACCCTCTGTAAAATCCTATAATAGTTTTTAATTCAGATAGTTAGGGAGACAGTTTAGTAGTTTGACAGTTTCAGAGATCAACAACTATTTCACAAATGTATAAAAGGAGGAAAATTTACAAAAAAGGGGTTGGAATTTTGGAGAACCCGAAGACTAGGCCACTATATTCCTGATATAATTGTTGATTAATGAAAGAATCAGAAGTTTCCCTTAATTGTTGGGTATAATTTTGTAACCTTCTCTGTCATGTGTCATCTTATGTTTTCTTCTTTCAAGTATAGTAATGAAGTTGTAGGTCTTTATTTGCTTATGTAGATAAAGTTAAAATTCCTTAAAAGAGCGCTCCTATACTTGAATTTTTTAGCTTCCTTTCTAAGTTATAGATAATAGTTTCTATGTAAGGCAACATATTATCTTTAACTTCTCCAAGGGTCGCAAATAGTAGTTTTTGTGTTATGCAGCATATTGTCTATGATTCAATTCTCATTTTCATAATTCTTCTAACTAAAGGATAGTAGGTTCTTTGTTAAGCAACATATTATCTTTAACTTCTCCTTCATGTTTTCTTCATTCATCATTTATATCTAGAAACAAATAGCATTCTAAGATATTCTGGTCATACATGTATTAAGGGCTAAAGACCAAGTTTTCTAGGTCCTTCATTTGAGAATACAACAAACAATAAAGTGACAAATAAGTGACAACAAACAATAATAATTAATGTATTAAGCACAACTTTTCCACAGCCAAGGAATTGGTTTCTTAAGGTACAACATTAATTGACATCGTTGTTGGGGAGAGAATACATGAACACATTTCCCTGGGTTTTTCAATGTTTTCCTCTAGTTGTTCAGTGAGGAGGAAATATTTGGTTGTTTTGAATCAAAGTAGTAACTCTAGCTTCAAGAAGGCCCCATACAAGATCAGACACTTCACAACAGAAGGTTCAAGCTCTTCCAGATACTGAAAGGCTAGTTTCTAAGAGGATTGGAAGGTCTAAGATTCCAATTACACCAATTCCTACATTTTTTGCATCAGGCAACAATTCACCTGAACATTCATCTGATAAAGAGTCATCTTTTTCATCATATTCATTTCAGGAACCTAATTGTCAAGAGAAATATTTAGAATCTGTTACTTTTCATTTATCTGCTATAATCATTCAACCTCAACCAATAGCCACTTTACCACCTCTGCACATTCCATCTACCTCTCAGTCAGGTTCCACATCTGTGGGCAATCAATATTCAATAAACATGGCAGCACTTGCATTCTTGATGAATAGGTATGCACCTCTTCAATTGCCACAACCGTTAAATCAAATGTCACAATATTACCTCAAAATTCTTCCTCGTTTTACAGGGGAAGATGAACAAACTGTAGAGAATCATGTGTCAGTATTTTGCAATTTTGCAGAAAACAAAAATGTTGAAACTGTAGATTTTGTTCTAAGACTTTTTGTTCAGTCCTTGGATGGAGAAGCAAGGAAATGGTTTAAAGGGCTTCCCAATAATTCTATTCCTTCTTGGGAAGAGATGTAACGTTTATTCATTTAGAAATGGGGAGAAAAAAAAGATCATGGGTATTCATTAACAGAGTTTAATGCCATAAAGAAAAAGTCTGATGAAACTGTGGTCGAATTCGTCAGAAGGTTTAACAAATTATACAATAGTCTTCCAGTGGAGATTAAGCCTCCTCCTGCTGGTGAAAAAAAACTTTTGCAGGGGCTTTTGAATCAAATTTTGGATTCACATTAAGGGAAAGAAGAGCTCCAATCCTTGTTCAAATCCAAACAGATGCATTAGATATAGAAGCAAATATGGTGGCTGCAGGAAAAGCACCATAAACACAGTCTATCCAAGACAAGGGAAAGGCAAAGATGGAATCCTCTCAAATTCAAGCATTGGAGGATATGTGTAATGTAATTAAAACTTTTCCAGGTAAGGTATATAAATTAGAGTTAGAAAATAAGAAATTTTAGAAGCAAACACAGTACAATAAGAGCTTTAATCCCCAATACAGAAGAGAACCTTTGTAAATCTTGTAAAGGGAAAGAAAAGATCAAGATCAAATTCAAGCACCATTATATATAGAGGCAGATCCTGTTGAAAACAAGAGAACCCTGAAGATTAAATTTTTATATTATATGCAGTGAATGAAGATGAACTTGGTATCGAAGAAGAAGAGTATGAATATGATGAAACAAATGCCATTCATGATAAAATTGATGAATATTGGAAGCAATTCTCTGATTTTATGCAGGACTAACTACATAAGAAATATGACTTGAGATCGAGGAAGAGGTGAAGAAATCGAGAAAATGAAAAGGAGCAGCAAGTTTCAACTTCTTCACCAAAGGTGACTCCACAAGAATCTCAACCTGCAAAACAAGTGAATAAAGAAAAGTAGCAACAGAATTCAAATGGAAAGACACAAATACTTCAAGGTGATTCTTCTCAAGATCAAACTGAAAAAATTCCTTTGGAGAAACTTGTTTCAATTCCTCAAGTTATTCAAGTCATGAAGAAAGGTGAAGATCAGAACGAAAGGACTGTAAAACAGGGTCACTTGTTTAGTCTTACTAAGGAGTTGGAAAAGGTAAGAATACAATTTCCCCTTACAGAATTGGCAAAAACACCTATTTATCAAAAGGAGATTGTTGAGTTTATTAATTTAAAAGAAAATGAGAGTATAAATGACACTGTAAATCTGCAAGAGGATAAACCAGTAGTGGTTTTTGGTCCACATGTAGAGGAAGTAGATTCTTCAATACCTCCTTTTTATATTTCCTTATTGGTTCATGATTTCTTCCTACATAATTGTATGTTTGATTTGGGAGCTTCACATAATCTTATGCCTTTGTCAGTGATGAAGCAACTAAATCTACAAGTTACCAAACCCTATAGGGACTTGTATTCTTTTGATTCGAATAAAGTCAAGTGTCTAGGGGTTATTAAGGATCTGGTAGTGTCACTAGCCCAAATTCTAGCTAGAAGCTTGGTCATGGATGTAGTAGTAGCAGATATCTCTGCTAGATTTGGATTGCTTCCATCTAGGTCCTGGGGGGCTAAATTGGGTGGTGTTTTGAAACTAAATTTTACATATGTTGTTATACCGATTTTTGGTGGGGAAGAGAGGAGATTATACAGAGAAACTAGATTTGTAAAAACAATTACAAAAAATGGAGCAAGTAATTCACCTGTATATAGCCAGGAGAAGGATGACTTTGCTTGTTTCGTACTGCATGATAATGTAGAGCTGGTTGAAGATATTCAGAAGCAGCTTACTTCAGCCAATGTAATTACAGAGCTGCAAATTGGAGTGTAGAAATGTTTCTTTGATGGATCTTATTCCAAGGAAGGAACATGTGCTGATTTTCGTCTAATTGCACCTGGAGGTAATATGTTCCCCTTTTTGTTTAAATTAGGGTTCAAGGCAACAAACAATGTGATAGAATATGAGTCCTTTATTATTTCTCTACAAAAAACTAAACAGATGGGAGTTAAGTCAATTTCTGCTTTTGGAGATTTGGAGCTGCTTATTAAGCAGATAAAAGATCACTACCAAACAAAGCACTCTAGGCTTAGGGCATACAGAAATGAGGTATGGGATTTGATTGATAGCTTTGTTGAAGCTTTTAACATTCAATTGATTCCAAAAGATGAGAACAGATTAGCAGATTCATTAGCTGTGGATGCTAGTACTTTCAAGCCTCCTATTAATCCAAGACTAAGATATGAGGTAGAAATGAGGCATAGACCCTTTGTTCCTGATAATGTTAAAAATTGGCAAGTTTTTGAAGATGATCAACAGATTAAAGAGTTTTTTACTATGGTTGAAGAGTTTGAGGGCACGGAAATTGATCAGGATGAGGAAGAGACAACAAAAATTGCAGGAGTCATTGATTTAAAAGATTCAATAGCAAATCAAAAGATCTTTCAATTGAAAGATAATATTCTGCCAAAGGTACTTGTTCCTCTTGAAAGGCTTTTTAATTCCAATGATGTGGTTGTTGACTCAAGGAAGGTTTCACAGGACGAACACATTCAAGATCACAACATTGAAACTCAGGAGAAACTTAGAATGAATTATTTTTCAAGATTCACTGGTAGAATGGTTCTACATTAAGCACTCAATGCTAACCTGGTACCATTGGAGGATTGAATTCACCTGATGGAGATCAATCATGTACATATGTATGAACTTGTACATAAACAAGCTCCTGTGTTGAGCATTTGGTTTCGAGTTGCAGTTCTTCAGTTTAATCATTAGTTGATGAATAAGGGTGACTTTCCTAGTTGGAAACTGGTTTGTAGAGGTGTCATAATTCAAGATTGTCAGGTTTCAGTTGTCAAATTTCAGGGTTTTCACAGTTTTGGACTCCATGCCCAAGTAAGGCTACTAATCTACAATTCTCAATATTTTGCTATCAAAGCGTAAGCATCTTATCACTGCAGATATTGGTGTGGGTTCGCTATACAAATTTTCACACAGTTAAGCTTGGCGAAGCAATTTATGACTCCATGCCCAATGGATAAGCCATTAATCTCAGTTCTTAGTGCTTTTGTGGCAAAAGGACTATCCCCAGGTGGAGCCAGATGTTGTAACATGTATTTTTTGTTGCCTTTAATATTCGTGTTTCATTCAAAAATCACTTGAAAATATCTTTAAAAAGATAAGGCAAGAGGGAGATGTAATAAATTGCATATTGGAATCAAAACACAAAAGAAACAAGTGTAAAAAAATTGGCCCATGTGATCAATTTAAATCATATTATAAATGGTTTATGGAGCCATAACCAAAATATATGTGTGTGTGTGTGTGTTAAGCGATGCGGTTAATTGTAATCACAAGATGCAGCGCGCAGTTATATTATTACCATATGAATCACCAATCACCAATTACGATAAAGGTGTATCTTGAAAACTATGCAAAGGCTTTGGAAAAGGTGGAAAAAGGTATGGTTACGCACTTTTATATGCATTTCTATTATAATGGGTTATAATAGAAATAAGCTTTGAACAGGTCGGACCCGAAGCATATATATGTTATGTTTTAAAAGCCCCAGCGGGTCTGCGATCATCGCATAATGCTTTATATATATGTATGTGGTATGTCGATTGTGATTTGCGATAGGATGGACCCGAAACACATATATATTATGTTTTAAAATCCTGGTAGGTCCGCAACACCGCAGGGCTATAGATGTTGGTTCCGTCGATAGCAATTGTGACGGCCGGACCCAAAAGCATATATATCGTGCTTTGTAATTCTGGTGGGTCCGTAAAGCGTCAAATGCATATGTGATTATTTCATTCGTCGATTGCGATATGCGATGGGATTTCGGACCCAATATTGTTATATATCATGTTTTATAACTCTGGCAGGTCCACAATCATGTAGTTTGTAAAGGGTTGGGTTAATACACCACTGGAAACGGCCAATTGCGATTTGTGATGGGAAGTCAATGGAGCATTGAAAAGGCGGAACCAATGGGTTTATGCAACAGATTTAATTCTTTTTGAGTTCCACGGTAAACCAAAGGTTTGCGTTAATTTCATTGTATAAAGGGAAAATCAGTATTAGAGCTGAATCCGAAGAAGAAGGCAATTGTTGTAGTTTCCTTTGTATTTTGGCCAATAAAAATGCTTGATACATATGTAAGCCCAGATTTACACACGGCTAACATATTTTATTATGACTAAAATGAATTAATCATTATTTAGGCATATATAGAGGAACTCGGCAATGAATTAACAAAGCAAGCTAGCAGTTATCATCCTCTCCTAAATTCAGTTACGTTCCTATTTTTTCATGTTCTTTGAGGTGCCTTTTACCCTCTATAAAATCCTATAATAGTTTTTAATTCAGATAGTTAGGGAAACAGTTTAGTAGTTTGACAGTTTTAGAGATTAGCAGCTATTTCACAAATGTATAAAAGGAGGAATATTTACAAAAAAGGGGTTGGAATTTTGGAGAACCTGGAGAATAGGCCATTGTATTCCTGATATAATTGTTGATTAATGAAAGAATCAGAATTTTCCATGAATTGTTGGGTATAATTTTGTAACCTTCTCTATCATGTGCCATCTTATGTTTTCTTCTTTCAAGTATAGTAATGAAGCTGCAGGTCTTTATTTTCTTATGTAGATAAAGTTAAAATTCCTTAAAAGAGCACTCCTATACTTGAAGTTTTCTTCTTCCTTTTTAAGTTATAGATAATAGTTTTTGTGTAAGGCAGCATATTATCTTTAACTTCTCCAAGGGTCGCAGATAGTAGTTTTTTTGTTAAGCAGCATATTGTCTATGATTCAGTTCTCATTTTCATAATTCTTCTAAGTGATGGATAGTAGGTTTTGTGTTAAGCATCATATTATCTTTAACTTCTCCTTCATGTTTTCTTCATTCATCATTTATAGCTAGCAACAAATGGCATTTTGAGATGTTCTGGTCATACATGTATTAAGGGCTAAAGACCAAGTTTTCCAGGTTCTTCATTTGAGAATACAACAACCAATAAAGTGACAAATAATTGAAAACAAATAATAATCATTAATGTCTTAAGCACAATTTCTCCACACCCAGAAAATTGGTTTCTTAAGGTACAACAAATCCTATCAAATATTAAATAATCATAAACAAGAAGCGATAAAAATAATATTCAATGCAAAAAATAAACAAAGGAAACACAATAGGTCAAAACAATCAACTAACTAAGAAGAAAAAATTATTCACTCCCTAGTATATTCGCTGGAAAGGATGTTGATGACTTTTTCGCAAAAATCCACAATAACCCTTGAATCCTAAGACTGGCTAGGCCAAGGATATGGAAACATTACCCAGTTTACAAGTTGGAACAATATTATAAAATTTGAAGTATCATAATTAAAATTAAAAGAAAAAAGTAAAATAACAATAACTCAAATAAAAAACAAGAAAATTTAGAACAATAAAAGTTAGTAAAATATGTCATTTAAAAGAGCAGTGTTTAACAATTATGTTTCAAGCCAAATTCACAAACATATAATCAACATTTATCAAATGAAAAACAAAATCATTGCTTCCCATTAAAGTCATACATCATAGAGAAGAGAACTATAATATACAATATATAGGTCAAAGTTAACAAGAAAAATAGTAATATGAAAGTCAAAGATTGGTATATTGCACAAATTGTCAGCATTAGAATTGACAAAATCAGTAAGCTTAAACCTTTAGTAACTGAAATCAAACATACCTCTATCATTGTTTCTACTTAAAGGAATCCCTATAAAAACATATTTGCGAATAACAATCACCTAAAGACACAAAATATTGAACCCAAATGAATAATAACACTTAAATCGTACCACTTGTGGTGTGGCCAAAATATCATTTCTCTCCTTCATGTTCCTAAGTTTATAGTTTTGGTTTTCCAAACAATTACATAAATGTTAGGTTAATTAGAGTAATCAGGCTTAATTAAGTTTGAAGGTGAGACTAAAAAGGTGGGCTCCTAAAGTGTAGGTAACAACTTAGAGAGGGGGAGTACCCACTTCCATATTAATATTAATGATAAAATATTGCCTTAAATGCATGATCATCAACCATATAAAATAGGCATGCATTAATTAAATTAGCCAATTAACCAAATTTTGATGTTCAATATAATATGAGGTGTTTGTTGGTCAATAAAAGGTGCCTTTTAAAACTCCTAATTATCCTCACATTAATTATCAATCCAGGGAAGTCTTCTTATTTGAAGAGTTTACACAGTGTGTGGCTGCTATTTACTCAGAGAGTAATGTTTCTAAATTGCAGTACATATCTTTTAAATACAAGAGTAAATAGACGCATCTAGTAAATTCCAATTGTAATAAAAGAAAACTCAATCCTTTAATGAAATCAAATCTTACATTCATCAACGTAACAACAACATCAGTTAAGAGTATAGTAATGATAGCTCATCCCTCTTTAATTGATTTAATCTAAATCAAACCCAATCCTCAATAATTAATCTAAACAGTGGATGAATATCAATTTGAGAGTTTCAACAACAATAGTTAATACTCTTTACAATTGATTATATTAAGCGGAATATTTATCTAAGAAACTTGATCTGTGATGAAAGCAAATTGAATCAACGATAATACCATGAATGATATAAAGTAAAGAGATTTTATTAACACTAAAAGATAATAAAAAGCGCATCGATAAAATCACAGAAAGAAAGAATACTATCAAACCATCACACTTGCGAGAATTGCTAATGCATGCCACAAGAAGAGCAGTTGAATCCACCAGAGGTCGGCCCCTTAGCTACCAGCAAAACACTGCTGAGTTACTTCAAGAAATGCGAGGGAACAACAACTTTACTTATATATTAACCATCAAACTGAATGAGCATTACAATATATTTGTGTTCTTCTCGACAGCGAGAGTCTGTGATTACAATTACAATTACAATAATACAAAAATTCCTCCCCTGTTATTCTTACAAAAAATATCCTTTTATAATAGGAAAGGGTGAAAACATAAATGATAAACGCGATCCTGAGGGATCTCTCCATCCTAAGGGATTCGCAATAGTTTTCCATCTTCAAACATCATTTCCTTTCCTACGCTAATCTTGTTGATTTGCTTTTGGCTGTATCTGCAACTGCCACATTCCTTCTTTAGCTTGATGATTCTTGTTGTTCCTTCTTAGGGAACAACATTTGTCCCTTTTTTTGTTTTCCTGCATAAAGGAAAGCAATAATTAGCTAAGTCATAACTGCAAGTAATTTCTTCATTTCCTACCATAATTCCTTAATAGATTAGTGCATTGAGATATAGAAAGGTTAAGAATAAAGGAAAAGGATGATGAGTTTAATAGTAAATGCATACCTTTTCCATGACCCAACATACTCCCCTGCTTACCCTTTTTCATGTCCTCATGAAAACCATGTAGTTCGTATGTAGAGAAGTCAAGGAATAAGCTGGAGAAGGAATGTCGTAAAGTGGTCTGAAACCATGATTCTTGGCCAAGAGCTCAAAGATGTGCCTTGTTTGTCCTTCAGGCAGTTCATATATAGCCCGGTACCCTTTAGCACGATACCAAATAATAGGGCTACAGAATCGAAAACCTAGCCAATAAGGGCCTTCCCTTAAGATGAGATTGCTATAAGTGACAAAGCATTCTGCAGTCAGTTGAAATTTTTTATAATTAAATGGCTCTTGATTCTGTACATTGCTATTGGAAACTATCCACCTAAACTTGGCTGCAGCCAAGGAGCTTTCCTGAATAGAGAGGAAGTATTCTACCCCCTCCTAGACAATTTCTTTCTGAATAGGCCCTAGAATTTTGATTACTCCTTCCCTTTTCATCAAACTTTTGTGATTGGCCAGCATTTGTAACAGGTGTTTTGGTTCACCTCTGACCTAAAGGTCCAGTCCATTTTCCTGCCTTTGGAACATGTTATGAGCCTTGAACCATTTCAGTTGATTAACAACAAATGAAATTAAAGCTTGGAATTGCACATCCCCCACAAAAGGACTGGGGTTCTTTTCGAGTTCTTCATCTAATACAAAATTATGTAAATAAAATTCACACATCAATCTCTGAACTTTTACCCCATGTTGTTTGCAATAGTTTATGAAATCCTCCATTTTTTTTAATTCTATCGGTTTTCTAGCCCTGACAGCTTTGATTTTCAGCTGCAAATATCTTTCTAGCAAAAATAAGGCATAATTACTGGCAGGGGATCTGCATGCCAAGACATCATTGTACAATGAGCAAATAGTATCCATTTGACTCATGAACTTCTCTAATCTGAGCTTCATTTTCTCAATTCTTTCCTCTAACTTTTGGTATTTATCGAAGGTCTCACTTTTGGATGTATTCATGTTTCGAAGTTGCCTCTATAATTCTTGGTATTTTTGCTAGGAGACAGTTTCCAGCTCAAGCCGTTCTATGGTAAGCCGAGCTTGGGCTAAATCTTCTTGAAGATTCACTATACTAGGGTCATTGCTCGTCATGATATCTTTGACTTGGGTATTTTTTGTGTACTCCTACTATGAGAATGAATGCCTATTGTTTGTGTTTCTTTGCTGTAGGAGGCCCAAGCCTCTATCTGGGTATCTGTGCTATAGGAGGGTACCATCTCCGTCTGAATATCTAATTCATGAGAAGGTATAGCCTATGTTTGGGTAGCTGTTTCTGCAAAAATTGCATGTTGTTACCTAATAAGTTCAGTGAGTATGGGCTCAGTTTGAGTCCCCGTAGCTTTTGTTTCATGTAATTCAGTTTGAATGATTGCGTTTATTGTTCCTAGGGTTTTATCTGGAACCTTCCCCGCTGCTAATTTTCTTATCTTTCGCTTGAGACTTTTTACTATTTTCTGCAGCCTCTGTTGTTCCTTCTTAAGCATTTTAATTTTGTTTTTCTACTTTTTAGGAGGAACAACTATTTTGCTAATCATCTCTACTCCTAACAAGCTTGGTTGCTCATCTTGGTTTTGTTCTACAAGAACTGTGTCCTCTCCCTAGTTTGTCTCTATTTCTCTTGTTTGGCCTACATTTTTTGTATTAGGCCTTCCTGACTGGGTTCTTCTGGAGGCATATCACCATGTTGGTTCACCTCTTCTTGAGTGGCCTCTGCCCTTGTTTATACTTCGCAGCTTATGTTTTCTGATATAATTCTATCGTGGCCAGAGTACTCTGTAGATTGGGTTGCTCCAATGTTCAAATCAAGCGGGCTTTCAGGCTATATGAATTCATTCATATTGGCCAAAATCTTGGCCAATTATATATCACACAGTAAAGCACCCAGGGGACTTGATGTTGAGGGGGGTTTTGATTCATTTCTTCCCTCTTCTCTAGAATGCCTTGATTCTTCCCCATGGTCCGTCTCAGGGCTATCCTAGCCTTCTATCTGCAATTTTTGTTCACTTCCCAGGCTAGACAATTCTATGGGCTAGTTGATATTGCCCTGGGGGTTTTCGGCCGCTCCTAAGTCTGTCCTCAGCCTAGGGGAATGTCTGCGGTTTTGGGGAGTGTTTGCTGTAAGGGTAGTCCTCTTCCTTTTCGGAACCAGGTTAGGCATAGGCAAAGCTAGGCCCCCTTCAATGGAAAATACTAATTCCTCCCAATTTGATTGTTGCTGGGCGAGGTTGTAACTCACTATCATCCTAATCAAGCAGTGGTGGCTCACGATGGCTTCTTTATGTTCGGATTTTTTCATGCTTCGAGTGGTGTCATGTAACAGAAAATTCAAATATGCAGGCAAATTCACAAAACATTTTTGTTTCAAAATTGCTAGGAGTTTAAGTTGACGGAGCCTTACCACGTCTTTTCGGCCGTCACATGTGATGTAGTTCTGGACAACTCTAGCTAGTTCTCCCCATGGTTCTCTAAGGGATGATGGTAGAACTCCTTTGCCTTTAATGATCAGATCCTGTCCCTCATCGTTAAAGACTGCAATAGTATCCTGCAACTTCAATCTTTTATTAGCCCATATGGGTCCTTCTGCTGGTAACCCAGACACTTCAGCTATCACTGCATCTGACGCTGTGATTTGCGTCCCTCTTATCATGGATTGCTTGTTCTGTAAATTTTGTAGGAATTCAATAGCAATTGCTTCATTAGGTTGCTAAAATCGTGTTAAATATGTTATCCACCTGGCTCAGGATAGAATTTCTTTGGCTGCATTGGAAACAGCCAATATTAGCGGCTCCCTGCGTATTGTTCTCCCTCCTATACTACTTGGATTCTAGAAATAGTTAGTGTAGCAAAGATATCACAACAATAGACAAAGCCAAGTGACAAAACAACAAGTTGTTATAATGGTTATTTCGGATGATATTTTACAGGCATAAATACCACTAACTAGGACTTGCTATTGTTCCACATACTCCATAATCATGGAATCTCGCATTACCCTGCACAATCAAATAAAGGACTGACACACATAAATAAATACACTGGAGGCTGATCCTCTTCCCCCTTTGAAATGATAAGTCACCTTCGACAGAATGAGTGAAGGAATGACGTGTTGCCGGTGAAGTATAGGGGTGATAAAAGTCGCAAGGTACGCATATTAATGGTAGGATCGCAAAATATATTGGAATGCTGAAATCAATGCATATAATGAAAGTTATCAATAAGTGTGGAGATGTCGTGAGGTAATTCAAAAAGGAAAAAGGACATCTGACACAGGAAAGATACTCTTCCATCATCATTCCACTTAAACTACTATGATTGATTTTTAAAAGATATTGCATGCATAAAGGTTCAAAAATAGATTAGGAACATAATCGCTCTGTAGTAATGGTAAAAAATAAGAAAAGGGAGTTATAATAACTATTGATGTTGAAAATACGACTCCAATACCATCAGTAGAGCTTCTATTCCCCGCAGGTGTTTAAAAACCTCGACAGAGTTGCTTTTTCACCCTTTGGAACCATGATCCTTTATGTATAATTAGGTAAGTGCATTATGATGTCAGAGTAGAGACCAATGTGCTAGCTTGGTAACTAGATGAATACATTTCCATTCACTGGGAAGGAGGGAAAGGTGGGCAGGCCGACTCATGATGAGACCTCCTGTTCGAAGGATTTTATTTTTCTAATGCATCCATTGGACCATATCCTCGGTGTGGTGGCCATAGTGGGAATTCCACTTCGCTGCTTCCTTATGATCATGGTAGGCTCACTCAGGATGAGACCCCCTATCCTGTATCTAAAAAATCATAGAATTGTTAATAAACATTTCTATATTTGTTTATTTATTTATTTATTTATTTTATTTTATTTTTAGACAGCACTTCTTACTTATATAGAGAGGGTGGCTCAACTCTCCTTAAGAGTAGGGATGGTGGAAGAAGTCTGAACATATCAATACAAAAAAGTATTCCCTTAACCTTATTTGATGATAATGAATAGAGAGAATTATAGGGGTTAGGGAAGACCCAACATGGTACAAATAATCAATCAATTCGATTTATAGTGAAAATAATGATATTGAAGTGGTATAGATGGTTTTGCCCTTCCTTTTTCGATCAGTACAAAGAAATCTCATTAAAGACGATAATATTCGATTTGCTTATTCCAGTAAGCCTCAAATTTGTATCCTTACACGTATATTTGTATACTTTCCCTATAGAGGATCATAAAGAGTGAGCAAAGGAAGGAAATAAAATTCACAACGTGCTTATTTCCTAAAGGAAACAACAAAAGAAAACCTCACACAAAGAGTGTTTTTCCTTATAAGGAACAACAAGAAAAAAACACATAAAAAGGTGTTATTCCTTAGAGGGAACAATAGTTGTTCCCTGTAAGGAACATCAAATGAAAAATACATGCAAATGGTGTTGTTCCCTGTAGGGAACAGCAAAAGGATATATACACGAAATTGTTGTTCCTTATAGGGAACAACAGTTGTTCCTTAGGAGGAACAACAAGAAGAAAACTGCACACCAAAACTATTGTTCCTTAGAGGGAACAACAAGAAGAAAAACTGCACACCGAAACTGTTATTCCTTAGAGGGAACAACAGCTGTTCCCTATAGGGAACAACAAAGGAAATAAATGCCGTAAAAAATTATTGTTCCTTAGAGGAAACAACGACTATTTCTTAGAGGGAACAACAGTTGTTCCTTATAAGGAACAACAAAAAGAAAGAAAAAAAAAAATTGGGCATGAAATTATTGTTCCTTAGAGGGAACCACAGTTGTTCCTTAGATGGAACAGTGGGAAAACAAAGACACAGGGAATTGCTATTCCTTAGAGGGAACAATAGTTGTTCCTTACATGGAACAATGAGAAAACAAATAGATATGAAATTGTTGTTCCTTAGAGGGAACAACAACTGTTCCTTAAATGGAACAGCAGAAAAACATGAAAGTGTTGTTCCTTAGGGGGAACAACGAGAAAAAAAATACACGTGAAGCTGTTGTTCCTCAGAGGGAACAACAGTTATTCCTTAGAGGGAACAGTAGTTGTTCCTTAAAGGGAACAGCAAGAAAGCAAATACACGTGAAACTATTGTTCTTTAGAGGGAACAACAGTTGTTCCTTAGAGGGAACAACAATTGTTCCTTAGAAGGAACATCGAGAAAGCAAATACATGCGAAACTTTTGTTCCTTAGAGGGAACAACGATTGTTCCTTAGAGGGAACAACTACTATTCCTTAAAGGGAATAGCACGAAAGAAAAGAAGTGAAAAATTGTTAGCAAAATTGTTGTTCCTTAGAGGGAACAATGAGAAAAATTTGCACACCAAATAGTTGTTCGTTAGAGGGAACGACGGCTATTCCTTAGAGGGAACAACAACTGTTCCTTAAAGGGAACAACAAGAAAAATCTGCACAAACATTGTTGTTCTTTAGAAGGGATAGCAACTATTCCTTAGAGGGAACAACAACTTTTCCTTAGAGGGAACAACAAAGGGAAAAAAAGGAACTTATATACAATTTATACAAGCAAATTCAATCAAATAGAAAGGAAACTTTATGTACAAATTTAAAAAACAAATAAATTCTCCACTAGGCCGATGCTGTGGACAGGTTTCCCTCCTCAACAAGAATTTGTATGGTGGAATCTTCCCGTAATTGTCGGCAAAAGGAATCCATGGTACGCAGTTTGTGATATAGTCAAACTCGATGTCCATTCGCTTTAAAAGAGTAGCTAGACCCATCAATGGTAGTTAATGTGAGGGTGCCATTATCATGCACCTCTTGTATCTCATAAGGCCCTAACCATTTGGTATAGAGCTTTCCTGGGAAATCCTGGAACCTAGAATCATACAGGAGTGCCCAATCTCCTTCGTGGAAGATCTTCTTCTTGATAAGGGCATCATGCCATTTCACTCTTTGTTGTTGGATCAATGCAATGTGCTGAAGAGCGGGTTTCCAGATTTCATCCAATTCATTGATTTGATGTAGCCTATTAATCTAAGCTTTATTTAAGTCCAAGCCTACCTCCTGAGCTATCCTCAATGTCTGGATTTCAAATTCAATTGGGAAGATAGGTTCTTTGCCAAACACTAGCTGATATGGGGAATATCCCGTGGTATTTCTTCATGTTGTGTGGTATGCCCATAGGGCTTCTGGCAATCGGGTAGCCCAATCACGTCTATGTGATGCAACTGTCTTTGTGAGTATTGCCTCGATTACTTTATTGGTGCTTTCTACCTGGCCATTTGCCTGTGGGTGGTATGGAGTTGTGATTTTGTGCATGATATTATGATTCTTTAATGTTGCAGCAATCTTATGGCCTATAAATTGTGGCCCTCCATCCGTGATTATTTCTCTAGGCAAGCCATATCACACAAATAGTTGGAAAAGAAAGTGGATCACTGAGTCCTCTGTTGCCCTTGGTAATGCTTCTGCCTCCACCCATTTAGTCACATATTTTGTTGCAACTAATATGTATGTCTTTTGATTAGATGATGGGTTTATTGGACCAATGAAATCTAACAGCCATCATTCAGAAGGTTCAATGACTAATTGCAGATGCAGGAGCATCTCATCAGACTGCCCAGGGCATCCCATTCTTTGGCAACTATCGCATGCCTTGATGAACTTCTTGGCGTCTTTAAAATGGTGGACCAATAATATCCCGTCTGCAAGACGTTGTGACCAGTCCTACGGTCTGCAAAATGACCACTGCAAGGCCCATCGTGGCAAGCTTTCAAGATGTCGAAGACTTCATCTTCCTCGACACATCTTTGAATGTGCATATTGGCCTCTATATGAAATAAATATCCTCCAATCTAGGAGAATCAAGTGCTACGTTGTACTATTTGTTTTCTTTCATTAGGCGTCAGGTGCTTGGGTACTTTTCCCACTGCTAGGTAGTTTGCGACATCTGCATACCATGGTATTTTCATGGTGAAAATGAATAATTGTTCATCAGGGAGTTGGTCTTTACTGATACGGACTCATTTGTCTTTGGCATTCGTGAAAGGAATTCTGCTACTGGATTTTCCTTTCCTGGTCAATCTTTGATAGTTATGTCGAATTCCTGCAAAAGGATCAACCATCTTGTCACTCTTCCATTTGTAACAGGTTTATTAGCTAGATATTTAATAGCAGAGTGATCAGTATACAAAACCACAAGGTATGCTATTATATAATGTCTCAATTTATTGATAGCATAGATTACAACCAAAAATTCTTTTTCAATCACAGTTTAATCTAATTCAGCAGGAGACATATTTTTGTTGATGTAATATATTACATATGGATTTTTATCTTCCTCCTGGCCGAGAACTGCTCCAATGTCCGTGTCTGAAGCATCAGATGAAATCTGGAATGGCGAATCCCAGTTTGGGCCTCATAATACTGGGGTTGTTGATACAAGACATTTTAAATCTTCAAAAGCAATGTCACATTTGTTAGTCCAAATGAAATTGATATTTCCTATTAATGCATATAATGGTTTATCAATTTGAGAAAAATTCTTTATAAATCTTCTATAATAGCTAGAAAATCCCAAGAAATTGTGTACCTTAGTTTGTGTGGAAGGGGTAGGTATTAAAAGAATTATCTGAATTTTTGCTACATCTACCTGGATTCTAGCTGCTGAGATATAGTGACCCAAGATGAGGCCCTCGATCATCATCATGTGGCATTTTTCATGGCTTAAACAGAGCCTGGTAGCAATGCATCTTTGCAGAACCTTCTCTAATGTTTGTAATGCCGGCTTGAAGTCATCTCCTTAAGGTGTAAAGTCATCCATGTACACCTCGAGCCCTTCATTTATTAGATCTGAAAAAATGCTGAGTATAGCCCTATGGAATGTGGCAGGTGCATTGAATAGCCCAAAAGGTAAGACCCTGTAGCCAAATGTCCCCCAAGGGCAGGTAAAGGTAGTCTTATTCTGGTCTTCAGGGTCAATTCGAATTTGATTGTAGCTGCTGAAGCCATCTAGGAAAGAAAATAATTTTTTTCCTGCCAATGTGTCTAAGACCTGGTTAATGAATGGAAGGGGAAAATGGTATTTTTGGGTTGCTTTATATTCTCTCTATAGTCAACACATATACACCACTTTCCATTCTGTTTGGGCGCCACTACTAATGGAGAGACCCATTTGCTGTCAGATATTGAGTAGCTGAAATTTACATCTAACAATTTTTGTAGTTCAGCTTTAGCAATGTCTTTAAGAGGAGGGTTTAGCCTTCGTTGAGGTTGTCTAATGGGCCTGACATCTTTCTCTATATAGATGTAGTGCATGCAAAATTTGGGATCAATCCCTTTCATGTCCAAGTAATCCCATGCAAAGGCCTCTTTATATTTTCTCAGAAGTTGAACAAGCTTCTGCTCTTGGTCAGCAGTCAGGTTTTTGTTAATATTTAAAGTTTTTCCTACTTCAATTTCTATGGTTTTACTGTTATAAATAGAAGTTGTTGGTATTGACTGGTCGTTAATATATTTTAAGGGATCTTCTTCTATTTCGTTATCGAGAGCTACTTCGATCATGTGACATTTTGGATGGGATACGGCATCTGGTTGGTTAATATAAGTGTTAATGATGTCATCTTCTGTTTGATCCTTGAATTCGAGAGCATCTTCTCTAGTTAGCGGAGATCTAGTGTTTTCAGTTGGATATGATACAGGTTGTTTTCTGGTTTTTATTATTTTTAAACTTGGCTGAGCTAGAGGATATAAGGCTAAATTCTTCACATTACTTCCTCTTGCTATAGTCATGTTTCCTGTTCGAACGCTTATGTAAGCATCAGCGGTTGCTAGCCAAGGTCTACCTAGAATTAGGGGATATCCATCGAGTCAGTTTCTAGGATTGATTATCAGAAAGTCTGCTGGGTATTCCCAAGAGTCTACAGACACCATTACATCCTGTAATGTGCCTTCTGGTTTGACTACCGATCGGTCAACCAACTCCAACAAGGTTGTGGTTTGGTCCAAGGATGTAATGCCAAACTTTTGACAAGTTGTTGTCATAAGAATATTGATTGATGCTCCTAAATCGACTAGTGCATTGGGAAATGAGCATCCATTTATTTGCACAGTGACGATAGGGTTTCCTGGGTCCTCATATTTTACAAGTGTTTCTCTGCATGATAGTAAATCATATAAGGTACCGACTACATGGACAGTTGGGGTTGTTTTTATTTTCCTCTTCGGATTTTTCGTACACAATTCCTTAATAGATTTTGCATAAATTGGAATGTCCTAAATAGCCTAGAGGAGAGGTATTTTTACACACAAATTTTTCAATTCTCCCAGAAGATCAAAATCGGGATATTCGATTGGGTGGGGTATGATTAATCTTTCTAGGAATGGTGGAGAAGAGGTGGTTGCTTGATCATGAGTTTTCTATTTAAATATGTTCTCCACTTGTGGTGCTTGTTCTGTAGGTAATGGATCTTCAATTTGTATATTTTTATCCCCCTCTGATTCTATTACCCATCCAGACCTTAATTGAAGCTCATTGCACTCCCTTAACTTGGTTTCTATCTATGGTCCTTCAATAATTTACACACATTGAACCGATCTGGTGTTGGGGTTCGGGTTGGGTTGGGCTGGGAGCTACGGTCGTAGGTTGGCCTAAGGGTTTTGTTGCAATGTGTAGGGTGCTAGCAATGTAGGTTGAGGTAGCAGGATTGTTCTTGTTGGCTGGTTTGTAGGTCTTTTCCAGCTTGACTTCCAGTTCTGGTTTTGTGAAGTGGAGGGTGACCACTGAGATTGATATGCATTATTCTACCAGAAAGGTGGGAAGTAAGAGGAATTTGACCAATTGCTATTTTTATTTGATTGGTTGGGCCAAGGTGGCATAGAGAATGGTTGTTGTGACCAATTAGAAAAAGGTGGCTGGTTCTACCACACAGCTCCTGGGTATTGTTGCAAATTATATTATGAGGGTTGAAAGAAAGAAGATGGATCATTAGGCGTACATGTTTGTCATGGTTGCCATTGGTGACACTAATTTAGCAGGTAGACTAGTTTTGTTTCTTCCTCTGCCTCCTTATAGACTGCTTTTAACCCTGGGAGTGATGGGCAGCTTTCTGTAGCATGATCTTTAGTACATATGGCACAGGTTTGCACCATATTCAGCGCGCACTCTTTTTTACTATGCTTCTTCCTGCATCTAGGATAGAATATCACCAAGTTTTGTTCTGCTTCAGCCTACTTTTGCTTGGCTTGCATAATGTCTAATTGCATTGTCAGAGTTCCCAAAATATCTGTTTTGAAATCCTCTAGTAGGTTGCCAATTTCTGCATGAGTTATACCTCCTCCATATATTTTGTTGTCCCTAGAGGTCATGTCACGTTCTGCTGGTTTCAATCTCGTACTGCCTCTTGAGGACCTGATACATAATTTAATAATGTCAGCATACTCTTCTTGATATATATCACCTTTACCCATAATATTTAATGTCTCTATCCATTGTTCTTTCATCCCTTTAATCAATGTGGGTTTAACACATTATCAGGCAAAGGCAGAGTTGCATAGGGGGACTGCTGGAGGTTATATTGAAAGCATTCCACATAGTCTTCTAACGTTTCACAGGGTCTTGCTACCATTTTGAACATTTCATCTTTCAATTCCCTAGATCTGCAATAGTCTTGATATTTTTTAAGGAAAGCAGTTTTCATTTGATCCCAATCATTTATTGTACCCCCACCTAATCCCATAAACCAACGCAAGGCTACTCCTTTCAATGTAGAAGGAAATAGTTTTAGTTTTTGGGGGTTAGTGGTATAATCATAACCTCGACATAATACATCAAATTCAAACAGAAATGCATCTGGATCCTCTAATGTCAATCCATGAAAGGTGGGAATATTTTGGAGAGGGATGGCTTTCATGGATGTGTTGACAGCTGTGTCAATGATGGGATATTTCAATGTAGAGGTCTGGGGTACTTTTGGGTTGTTGGCCATTTGATCAAATATACGCCAATATCCTTCCGGGATCTCTAGAGAGTTATTCCTAGGATGGTTAGAAGGGGTGGGAATGATCTTAACAACACTCCCTCGGTCCGGGATACTGGGTGTTCCTTGTTGAATTACTACCTGAGGGGATCTTGGCTCATCTATTTCCCCTGTTTCTCCTCCTCCTTCACAAATATTACAAGAATTCCCTTCTTGTGAGGAAATTGGGTGTGAATTTTCAATTTCCTGAAAACTCTGCTCAGTCCCTATTGTTTTGCTATGGACCTCGGCGTAGGCTACAGATGGTGAGCCTGTGGCCCGAAGGGAGATAGTATGTTGTTTGGAAGCAATGTTTCTAGGACCTACTGATGGCTGAGATTCAGCTTTCTTTAAGATGTCGTCTATGAAAGTTGAACATCCAAGGGTCACCGGTCCCTTAGATATGTCGAGTTTGGGTAGTGGAATTAGATTGTTTTCGGGTTTTTTCTTCTTCGTCATTCATGCAGACAATTCAAATGGTTATCTCTACCCTAAGTTCCTAACAATTCTGCTAGAAATCAGTTGGGGGAGCAGGCATTTGACATGCTCCATACGCAAGTTCTTACCTTTCATTTTTAATACCCATTTCTCTCTCAATAGACAGGCAGTAAATACCTATTTTAGTTTTCTGTAATTGTGTTGAAAAGCGGGCGGAGGAGCAAGCACTTTATTTGCTTGTTATGTAGGTTCTTACCTTCCGTTTTCAATACCCAATTCTTCTTCAACAGCAATCATCAGATGTACATTACTCTTTAGAAATGTCTACACTCTCCCCGGCAACGACGCCAAAATGTTGGTTGATAAAAGGTGCCTTTTAGAACTCCTAATTATCCTCACATTAATTATCAATCCGGGCAATTCTTCTTATTTCAAGAGTGTACACAGTGTGTTGCTGCTATTTACTCATAGAATAATGTTTCTAAATTGCAATACAGATCTTTTAAATATAGGAGTAAACATATGCATCTAGTAAATTCCAATTGTAATTAAAGAAAACTCAATCCTTTAATGAAATCAAATCTTACATTCATCAAAGTAACAACAACATCAGTTGAGAGTACAGTAATGATAACTCATCCCTCTTTAATTGATTTAATATAAATCAAACCCAATCCTCAATAATTAATCTAAACAGCAGATGAATATCAATCTGAGAGTTTCAACAGTAATAGTTAATACTCTTTACAGTTGATTATATTAAGCAGAATATTTATCTAAGAAACTTGATCTGTGATGAAAGCAAACTGAATCAATGACAATACCATGAATGATATAAAGTAAAGAGATTATATTAACACTAGAAGATAATAAACAGCGCAACAATAAAATCACAGAAAGCGAGAATACTATCAAACCATCACACTTGCAAGAATTGGAAATGTATGACACAAGAAGAGCAATTGAATCCACCAGGGGTCGGGCCCTTAGCCACCAGTGAAACACTGCTAATTTACTTCAGGAAATGCAAGGGAACAAAAACTTTACTTATATATTAACCATCAAACTGAATGAGCATTATAATATGTTCATGTTCTTCTCAACAGCGAGAGTCTGTGATTACAATTACAATTACAATAATACAGAAATTCCTCCCCCTTTCTTCTTACAAAACATCTCCTTTTATAATAGGAAAGGGTGAAAAGATAAATGATAAACGTGATCCCTCGGGATCTCTCAATCCTGAGGGATTCACAATAGTTTTCCATCTTCAGACATCATTTCCTTTCTTGTGTTGACCCTGCTGATTTGCTTTTGGCCGTATCTCCGCCACGTTCCTTCTTTAGCTTGCCAATTCTTGTTGTTCCTTCTTAGGGAACATCATTTGTCCCTTTTGTTGTTTTCCTGCATAAAGGAAATTAATAAATAGCTAAGTCATAACTGCAGGTAATTTCTTCATTTCCTACCGTAATTCCTTAATAGATTAACACATTGATATATAGAAAGGTTAAGACTAAAGGAAAAGGATGATGAATTTAATAGTAAATGCATACCTTTTCCATGACCCAACAATGTCTAATTATAAATAAGTCCAAAATTGTGGAAATGTCCTCTTTTTCAACCAATCGAATGCAAAAAATATAGCACCATAGTATCCATGTCCAAAACCAAAATTAAAGCAAACCAACAATATCCTTGTTAAAATCTTTACAACTATACAAAATACTCTAAAACTTCATGAAAATAATTATCAACATTTAACATGAGCATATATCCGAACTTATAGCCGAAAGTAGAGACATTATTCTTAGATTCTGACAAGAATATTTCCATAGAAAAACTAAGCTTCTTTACATCATCTTGTAGTTGACTTTGGACACCTTCTGGCACAAAAACAATGAGATTGGGCTGGGAACTTGTTGCGGGATTCGGTTCTGGATCTTTTACAGAGGGAGCATTGACAAGGGAAAAGAGAATAGGGCTTGAAGGAGCTGCAGAGTGTTGGTGAGTATGGATAACAGTAGTAGAAGGAGAAGTAGCCTTTGAATGTGCATAAGAAACATGTTTTCCATACAATGGGATAACATCATGAGTGGTTGAAAAAGAACTAGAAGTAGGGGTTGGAGTCTTAGAGATATTACCCCAAGCATCATGATCATGTTCATGTGGGTTCTGAATGGGGTTCTAACCATAATTTGCATCCATAGGTTTGCTAACATGTGAAAGTTCTAGAATTTCCAGAATGTTAGGGTGGGGGTTGAGGGAAGGAGTTGAGTTTTTAAGGTAAATAGGAGGAATAAATGACACATTAGAGGACCATAGGTTGAGGTGACCGGTGGTGGAAAGCTGGTGAAATTCATATGAATCAACATTTAATTAGATAGAGAAACAATTTTTTTTTTGTTTCTAACAGAATCCCACCATCCTAGTGGTATATTTCTCCTTCTCTGCCTCTATATATGCCTTGAGAACTTGAATCCATTATGTAATAATAAAAGTAAAAATGAAACCATTAAATATGAAGCAAACAATAACACATTTCTCTTTAAATTTTTTACAAATTCAAAGTATTAATATAGAGCTTGTTAATCGTATATGCTTGCAGAGTGAATGGGTAGATGTAGCCCAAACTTATAATAAATCAAAATGCGATATGGTATGTGCATAGAGACTTGTGACAAGTCTGCCAATGATTTGCTGTAAATTTTGAAATAAACATGGACCAATGTTTCCCATTCCAACAATGATAGTGCTCAAATAGATCTTTCTAATGAGCTATTGTACGCGTCAAACGGAGATCATATGCTAAAGTTACGACCCCGGAAGTTGATGTACCAACTTAACCCCAAACGGGGCCCACAGTTTGGCGTTTCATCTCCTAGGGTTAGGTTTTGGAATGTTAAGGGTTTTACATTGTTTCTCAACAATAAATAGGCCTTCGAGGCTCATTGTAACACAGTTCAGAGGCATGTAGCCATCACATCTCTTCTCAGAGATAAGCTACCATTGCCCTAGCTAGTTTATTTCCATTTCTGATTGTGAGCATATTTTAGTAGTTTCCATTAATGAAATGAAGTATTATTTCCACTGCATATTTGTGTATATGGTTATCTCTGTAATTTGTTGCTTTCCTGTCTAAATCCGGATCAGTGGTATCAGAGCGGTCTGCTTTTTCTCTGTTTTTCTTTGCATGTCCCCAACAAGGTCGAGATATAAGGAGTTAGGGCTTGAACTGGTTGAACCTTTGCAAGACCAGCCTCGCAAATCCCGACAGCCTCCCATGGCGGACGAGAAGAAAGACGAGGGGGCAGGAGATCCCATCAAAATCTTGCTCGAAGAAGCCCTCGAGCGACAACGGAACGCGATGATGGACAGCTTTGCCCAGATCCTTCAGCGACTACCCAGAAGCAATGCATCGGCTTCCAGCAGCTACTCTGGAAACGCCACACCCTTTAAGGTACAAGTTAATTTTGAAATCCCCATATTCGAGGGTCAGATAGACGCAGACGCCATAGATAAATGGTTAAATTTGCTAGAGGGTTATTTTTCTGTTCATGAATTTTCGAGTCGGGAAAAGATTGTTTTTGCTCTCCTCAAAGCAGCCCCCCACGTCAAGGACTGGTGGGAAACCTACTGCGTGCAGAAGGATGAAAGTACTGGCTCACTATTTTCAGCCGCACCCACCTGGGACTCGTTCCGGAATGCCATCAAGGAGCAGTACTTACCCTGTCAGGAGCTATGAGGATGAATACATAAAGTGGACCACGCTACGGCAGGGAAGGGACCAAGACGTGCCGGGGTTCACCAATCTTTTCCATACCCTTCGCACAAAGTTGGGTATCAAGGATTCGGAGCAACATTTGATACTCAAATACCGTGGCTGCCTGCACAAGTACATCCAGGAAGAAATACAATTCCTAAACATCCCCTCACTCGACGCAGCATACCGGTATGCCGTCAAGGTCGAACAGAAGTTGAAACAAAAGAAGCGAGATTTTGGATCTGTGAATCCAAAGCAGAGGAAAGGTGCCCCTAAACCACAGAACAAAGGACAAAGCTAAGGCAGGACAACCCAAGACAACCAGCCGAAGCTGCAAGCAGAGAACAACGCCGCGAAGCCGAGAAAGGACACTGGAAAATGGTGTGAGTTCCATAAGAGCTCCACTCACAACACAAGTGAGTGTCGGGCCAAGCAGTCACTAGTGGCTGAGCTAAAGGTTTCCGAATCATATGCATGTTCCGACTCTGAGTCAGAACCTGATAAGGGGTATGAAAAAGGGAAGCAGATCATTGATGCGGACCCCAGCGCCACTGTTGCCACCGCAAAGATCCAGAAGAAAAATGAACCCGAAGATCCAGAGGAGGAGGAGCGTCTCTTCCACTCCCAGATGTGGGTAAAGGGCTCCCCGATACAGTTCATTGTTGATAGCGGGAGTCAAAAGAACCTCATCTCGGCCGAGGTCGTGAAGCGGTTGGGCTTACCGACCACAGCGCATCCACAACCATAC
>APFE030104302.1:99145-113798 GCA_000404065.3 Pinus taeda | reverse complement strand
CCATATTGTCTACTTTTGACCTTATATTTTGTCATGATGTTACCCCTTTTTAGCCCATAAGTTGAAACCCTTGATAACATTTTGACCTCATTATTCCAAGGTATGAAGTAACTCTCCTCATTGCTATATGTTTAATTATTCAACACATATTCATGTTATCTTTATAATTAATCTTTGGAAGTTGACTAAGTCGCTGACAATTGTTGGAACTATTCGAAGTCCGCAGAATTATAATTCACAGTTGTTGCAACCCCAGAAACAGCAACTGTGCAGTTGTTGTAACACCAGAAACAGCAACTGTGCAGTTGTTGTAACACCAGAAACAGCAACTGACTAAAGCGGGTAAAACCTTAATTTGCAAAGGATGAAACAACAATTGTCGAGCAGGGTAGTAACCGTCTGAAGCTGATAGAACTATACTTGGCAGATGCTGACATAGCACGATCAGCAAAACATAGTCGCAGATGCTGGAACACCAGGAACAGCATGAGAACTTCAAGGGAACAGTTGAGATTTATAAAATCGACAACAACAGCAAAACAGCCAAGGATAGTACAAGGATCCCAAGGAGATGGACGAAGACTACCAGTTTTGCAACAGCAGAAGGATCCGACTAAACGAAGAATGACAAAGATATACACTGTTGTAACAACATGCTATAACAGGAATTGATTTCCTATTTTTGTACAAAAGGATCAAACTGAATGAATAATGACAATCTATTGTAATAGATGTCTCCTCTATAAAGAGGAGACATCTACAGTTGAGAGTTAGTGAGATATAATGGAAGTATTGTAGTGCAGAGAAAGTCTGAATCTTTATTGTAATTGGACATTTTGGCAGATGAATAAAGCACTGTTCTGAGCATTTCAACTTAGCATCTGTGTTCCAGGGAACCTTGTGAGAGGGACAGGGCCCACCTTCTTCACAAGATTCACCCATTTCGTTTCTGTTAAGTGTGTGTGATTTATTTGTATTTCTAGCCTTGCTTCTGATATTTCCTTTTTGCTGATACTCTGTTTCCTTGATCGATTGGCGTTGTGAGAGTGTGTCACCGATGATTAGGATTTTCAGTGTGCATTGGCAAATTGGTCACAGAGGCAGGTGTTGAACATCCTTATTCTGAGGATAGGGTCCTCGTCCTCTATTACAAAATGGCCATTATTTCTTTCTGCAGATTTGTTACCATTAATTAATTGCTTTCATTTCATTTTTGCAATAGATCATAGCTACTGTAACACAGAGTAAGGGTTTGATAGAAAGTAGATCTGTTTATACTACAGCCTTTAATGCTTTTAAAATTAAGTGCATACAGTACGGGGTCACCTTTGAAACAAAAGCACTTTCCCGGGTTGACAATTTAATGTGGTACTCGACTGTTTAATCAATAAACAATTTGAGCAGCCAATAGAAGCTTTCCCCACAAAAATATCTTGATTAGTGGAGTTGGTTCCCATACTAGGAATCTGCATTTAATGGCACGAAATGCATTCCTAGATTTTCTCAATCATTGGAGCTCCACAATTTGTGTCATAATTCCATAATATCTTGTTGATTTATTATTGAATATTGGTCCTCATATAGTAGGGAGCAGGTCCCTAGATTATCTCCTCCTCCAAATCTCCATAGTCTGCCCAATATTCTCACAATATTCAACCAAATTAAATAATATTAGACACAAATATGCAATTATCCATAAACCTTCATAATGAACATATTAAAGTTAAAAATACACTATCTAATGCAACAATAGAGGTTTAATGTGTTTGAGGATAGTTATGTGGGCTTTAATTTATGTCTAATTTAGACACATGGGCCTGAATTTATATCTAATTTAGAGACCCATCATACACCCCCCCCCCCCCCCTCCTGCTGAAAGTTTTTTTCATCCTCTAAACAACTTAGTGACCTCATTGTGCCTCATTCATGGCCCTGGTGGCCTCTCTCTTGTGCATTACACGTTCCTTTATCTTAAGAATCTTGGCTATAAGTTCTGCAAGGACAAGCACAAAAATGTAGTTTTTCTTTTCATGATTGTTTAATAGTTTTTCAAGCAAAAAAACATAACTTTCCTCTTTGCAAGTGAACTATGAGGGTTTTAGATCCATTTCATTCATATCCTCTCCCTTGAAACATTCATTCTATTTTCACTCATTTTTCCAAAACTGTTTGTGCATAGACAAATCACAGTGTTTCTTGAGACCATTTGTTTGCCTTCTTTCCCTTACTCAATATGGGTTCTTGAATATTTTTTAGTTTGGCAAGGTATTCCATGTCCTTTTCCAACCTTCTTATACCTTTCTCCACCATTTGGAAACCTCTGAAACCTTCAAAACATCTTTACACAAGAACTAGGACATTATGTAGTAAATATGTGTTTCCTGTAGTAAACTATAGGAAACCCTGTAGCGGTTCATGTAGCACTACAGGAAAACCTATAGCAGTTCATGTAGTACTACATGAAACCCTGTTTAAACCTCTTTTGAGTAGAAATGATAGTATGAGCCTAGGGTAGGCCCTCAACTTGAATTCCATGTATTTCTCCCATTTCTATAACATATTTTAGGCCTTGGACAAAAGCTAGAAAGAGATTAGAGACCTTTTGGAAAGACTCTTTTAATCACTATGGTTTGAGTTTTATTTTGATGGTGAATGTCTTCTTTCCTTTTGTTTCCTTCTTCTTCTCTCTTGTGGCCTAGATGATTTCCTAATGGCCTTGGAGTTCTCTATTTTGATTAGGGCTCTTTTAGGCACTACCATTTTGGGTTTAGAAACAATTTGTTCCTTTCTTCTTTCTTGTAGTAGCATTTTGCCTTCCTATAGCAGTCATTCCTCCTCTTTCAGGGTTTTCTAACTATATGGGAGTGATGAGAAATGATGTATAGGGTTTGGAAGATGATGGTAGGGCTCAAAGGGAGTAGTGTAGGTTTGTGAAAATGGAGAAGATGTGCTCTGTGTGTTTTTTCAAGAAATTTTCAAAGTGAGACAGAGTCTAGGGTTTGTTCTTGAAAAATATTATTTTTTTCTTATGAAATGGGATGGGTGGGTGATGGATAGATAGTGGATATTAAGTGTATGGAGGGATTGGAGTGTGGTGGTGACTTGGCCTTTGCAGAAATTTCCTCTTTTAATTGTTGTTCCCATTCCTTGAAATCATCATCCTTCTTAATTTGGCTTTTTCACATTGCATGAGTGAAGGATTGAGCTACAATTAACTAGTTGAAGGCGGTCGAGACTATTGACCCATACTTAGCTTATAAAACCTCATCTCTCATGCATTGACAACAAGTTTCTAACTATAATATGCTCAAGAGAAGGGGTCAAGAATATTGCATGCATGTACCTACCTTATGGTTTTTGGAGAGGCATGCATGTTTCTATTGAGTTGATGATCGATCCATGGTCCTCTAGAGGTGATAATTTTATTTGCTTTCTTCTTCACAGGTCTTCATAGCTTGGTGATTCTAAGCATGTGTCTATCAGTTACCATGGGCAAGTTATCTTAGTCAAATCCAGCCTTCTTGGATTGTTGGGCTTGTCCATGGGTGATTTTCACCTTCCCTATACCTTATTGCACCATTAGAAACCTTTCCCACAATTTATTACACCTTTTGTACCTTCCTATAGCCTTCAACTTGTTTCCTGTAGTAAACTAGGACTCTTGTAATACTACAGGAAACCCTGTAGAAGCCTTGTTTTGTCCATATCCCCCAAATGGTAGGATGGATTGACCTGAAATTTTCTAAGCATGTTGCCATCATCCTTATGCACCTCCCCATAAATAAAATTGGCCAATGGATGCATGAATCTCGAGAAAAAATAAAAATGGCTGACATTAATGGAGGTTGCTTTCTTGGAAACCGAGTATTGGAATTTGCTGAAATTTTTTGGGAATGTTATCATCATCCATGAAACAGATTTGTAAATGGATGCATAAATATATAGAAAATTCAAAAATGGTTGTAGGTGATGGAGGTCGATTTCTCGAAAAATGCGTACTGGAATTTGTTGAAATTGCTTGTGCATGTTACCATCATCCATATGCATCTCCGTGTGAAAAATCTTTGCAAATGGATATACGGTTTTCAAGATATGACAAAAATAATTTTCTACTCTATGAATTTTTGTTTCCTCTAGTAAAACAGAGCATTCATGTAATATTTTAGGATAACAAGGAAAATGAATGGGAAAAGTTTGGGAATGATGGTTGGATGGTGGAAATAGATGGCGATGGATTGGCATGGCCTTGGTCCTTCTAGAGCATCTAAGCAAAGGAGGAGAAAGTCCACATTTGACTACCTTTGACTAGAATTTTGACCAATTTCTTATTTTTTTGTGCCAACTTGTTTTTGTTGCTTGCAGATATTGGAGAGCAACTACATTCATTAGAGAGATACATGAACCAAAGTTTTTTTTTATTTTTTCCATTTTTTTTCTTCTAGGCCTACTAGCCGCCTCAATAAGGTTTTGAACTAATACGTTTGCCTAGGCTCCTCAAAGGAGGTTTTGACATAGGATCTTTTATTTTTCTCTTTTTTCTCTTTTTTTACAACCCATTGATCACCTCATGGAGGTTTTCAATCAATGAGCCAATATCAGGTGCCTCAAAGGAGGTTTTCACTTGAGATTTTTATTTTTTCTCTTATTTTTCATTTTTTATTTCTTTTCCTATCCTACTCTACTTGAAAAAAACAAAATCATTTTCAAGTTTAGGAATACTTCCAATGGAGTTGTGTGCACATCAAGATGACAGATAAATTAATATATAAGCTTGCAATATATGATTTGACATGTACCTGGATTTTAGAGACAAAATGCTTTGACTTTGAAAATATCAAGCATGGTTGAAGAAGAGAGTGATGCTCCATCTTGTTGATTTTTTGGAGCCAAACCTCAATATAACTTTGATGCCCTTGGTTTGCTTACTTATCTGGATCATTCTTCATGTCTTCTTCTACCACGACCTTCAAATCTTCTTCTTTTTATTGATTTTTATCTTTAATACATGGAAGATTTGGTGGTAACCATGAAGGAGATTTCTCAATCTCTGATTTTGATGTCTGTTCTTCATCCAGTGCAGCCCGTGATTCTTTTGTCTTCTCTTTTGAATCTTCTTTTTTTGCATGTTGTCCTTCAATGGCATCAAGAGAATCTCATATTTGTAATATTCTTCCTGAGTTGAGATGAATACCAATGAGATCAAGAAGAGATATTTGGAAGTGTTGTACCTCAGCATTGTAAGTGGGTTGAGCTACTTCATTGTGTGGGCTTGGAAACGGTGGTACAGGTATTTGAGTGGGAGTGGATATTTCAAATGGATGTGGTTGGGGTTATGGTTGTGGTGGAGGTGGATGGTAGGGATAACATGGAGTTGAGTATGGAGGATATTGAGGAAAATATTGAGGGTATTTTGGATGGCTCCCATAAGTTCCTTGCCAACCTTGTTGCCAAGATTGGTTTTGGGGTTGAGATGGCCAAGGTTGCCAAGGAAAGGGTGCCCTCCAATTACTTTGAGTTGGATGTGGATAAGCTTTAAATTCTGACTTAGGTTCTTGCATTATATTAGGTTGAATAGGTTTCCATGGTCCTTTTGGAGCTACATAACATAGTTGCATTGGAAATTGACTTGCTCCATTTTTCTTCTTGGTGAACTTCCTTCAACCCTGGTAATGATGGACAATATTTAACATCATGTGATTCTGCATGGACAACACAAATATCAATAGCTTCTTTTTCTTCATCTTACATTCTTAACACTTCTACTTGTTTGGTTAGATTGCTAAGAATTTCTGTTTTAAAGCCATTAAACAAATTTCCAAGTTTAGCCTGACTTACCAACCCTGACGCTGATTTACTTACCTTTTTCCCTCCCTATTGATACATATGTGTTTGCATGTTTCACAAATTTCTTCAAATGATGATTGGTATACATCACCTCTACTCATGAGATCAAGGAGATCAATCCACACATCCCTAATTGTTCTAAGTAAGGGTTTTCGGTATGTTGGATCCTAAATGTTGTAGTTTTTCCCTCTTAACATTATGCAAGAACCTCTCTATTAGATCATCTAGACTCTCATATTCTTTTTTATTCATTTTAAAGATTTATTCTTTAAGATCATGATCTTTATATTTTTCTAGAAATATCTTTTGCATATCATTCCATTATCTTATTGAATTAGTACCTTAACTCAAGAACCATTTAAGAGCTCTATCCTTCAATGTTGTCAAAAACAATCTCATTTTTTGAGTGGTTAATAAGTAATCATAATATCTACAAATGAATTCAAATTAAAAAAGAAAGGTTTCTGGATCCTCTGACCTTAGACCATGAAATTTTGGAAGAAAAGATGGAGGGATGTTCTTCATGTGCACACTACCATCAGTATCTTGAACAGGAAATCTGAGAGGATCTTCCTCATTATCATCATCTATATCCATTTATTCTACATTCTTTTCCATCTCTTCTTCTTCTACCTGCAAAAGTGGATGGTGATGTGGCTCATACTGCACCACATGATCAAATGGGGGGGTGGGTTGGTGTTAGAGAAATTTTTTGTTTTTATGATTGAATGAAAACACTAATGCAATGCACTTTTCTGTTTTTTAAATGAAATATTCCTAATGCAAATCTTTTTTATTTTTTCAAAAAGTAAAAAGAAATGAATCAACTAGGGAAGAAAACAATGCATACTTTGACACCTCCCTGGAAATGGTGCCAAAAAGTGATGAGCCTTAGTATTGCAACAAGAATGTTGCAACTCCCAAGGCTACTAACTTTAATTATCAACTCAAGGTTCATACAAACTGAAGAGATATCGGCCCGATATGTGCAGCATACAATGTGTCCTTCCTTCACTATCATGATGTAATGGAGTGCATGTAATGAAATCAAATCCTAAACTAATTGCAGAAAATGAAATGCTTGGGATGGAAACCTTAACTTATTGCAAGAAAGAAAATACAAGGAAAGAAACCTATTCTAATTACATAAAATAAATATCATGAATGAAATTTCAACCATTACATTTCAAAGAGTTTAAATATATTGACAAAGTTAATTGGATGTGGCAATCATCATTGTATTATCTATTTCATAAATTTGTCCATTAGCTCAAATCGTTGCAATGTTTTGCATGGGTAAAGAGACAAGTCTTAAGCGGTCTTTAGTCTTCCCTAATAATTTATTTAGAGCCTAGGGGTCATGATTCAACCCTAAGGGACAATAACCAAGCTTCTTGAGTGAATCTGGGCAAGTATATACATGTTGGAAGACTGTTACAGGGTACCCTGTAGTTTACTACAGGAAACAACAGATTTGTTATAGGGGGTTATAATTCACCAAATGACCAACCAAATTAAATCCAAATTGGATGGGACAAAAAAATTTATTGACCAAGATGTATTAGGTCTCCATTCCAAGAGGAATCACTCAAAAATACCTTTGTTAACCCATGCTAAAAAATGACAGAAAATTACTAGTCTAAAATCCATAAATTCAAGAACTAGTGAGATAGAAAATCTATCAAATGCCTAACCTAATCAAGTGCAAATGCAATGAGGTAATTTTTGTTATTAACTAGAATGTTTTTGTGATCTAATGCAAGTGGAATAAACTAGATTAAATCTCGTTAGTGTGCTCTTAAAAATAGTACAAATTTATTGTTATTTGTCACAAAAGACTTCCAAAAATCTAGATTTGGGAATAAAGAAACTAATCCAAGTAACTCAATGATTACTATGACCTTCCAAATTGTTACAATGGCACTTTTGATCCTGAAAATAACTTACTTCAACCATTTAACCCAATCCTACAACAAGCAATCATTAATACTAAATGCAGAAATAGAGAACAAGAACAAGAGATGCATGTGAATAAAAAGTGAAAAGAATAAAAGTAAATGATACAAAAGGGCTCTGAGGCTCCTGGGATGGCCAAGCCCAAAAAAACTTAGAGTCATATGGAGGAGACCAATATTTAGAAGCTGAACATGTCACCAATATTCATTATTTTCATCAATACAATTACGTCCCTGCAAGAAATGACAGTGGAGCTGCAAAAATACGAGTTCTCTCCACAAGAAGATTAAGAAAAATCAATCCCTAGAGGCAAATTCGATTTGGTACTTATACAAAATTATTAGGAATCATTCCCCATGAAAGGAGGAATTTTTCCCTACCAAAATCCCTCGATTAGTGGATCTGGTTCCCAATACTAGGAATCTACATTGATTGGCAAGGAACACATTCCTAGATTTTCTCAATCATTGGAGCTCCACAATCTATGCCATAATTACATAATACCTTGTTGATTTATTATTTTATATTGATCCTCCTATAGTAGGGCGCAGGTCCCTATATTATCTCCTCCTCCAAATCTTCATAATCTACCCAATATTTTGACAATATTCCACAAAAATAAGTAATAATAGGCACAAATATGCAATTACCCATAAACCTTCCTAATGAGCATATTAAAGTTAAAAATACATTATCTAATGAAAAAAGAGAGGTTTAATTTGTTGAAGGATGGTCAGATAAACCTTAATTTATGTCTAATTTAGAGGCATGGGCCTTAATTTATGTCTAATTTAGAGGCCCATCATACACCATACAGACATTCAACATCAACATTAGGACCCTCAAGAACCGATCCAACCTTCCAGGCAGCCAACCCCTGGGTCCCAATGAAATTTTGGACAGTTTGACCTCTAGATACTATCATGTTTATGGGCATGTCAACGTCCAGGGACCTCCGGATGCTCTCACAAATCTACAAGCCAACGTCCAGGGACTCTTTTTGTCAGTTTTGTGTCAATGTCCCCAAGAATTATGCCACATTTTCAGGCCCAGAGTCGAGTTCACTACCTAAAATTTCATGATACCTACACAATAGTAAGGTAACATGAAAACAACAATGTTAATGCGATGAATTGAATAATACATTGACTAGACCTCTATTAGCCATGACAGGCATTTCGTCAAACATATCATGAATATGTAATCTATAGGTGTAAATAACATATCTGAGCATAAGGGTCTCAGACTTAGTTGAGAATCACTAAGAAACATTGATGCCTCAACACATCAACTTCCATTTCATCCATTAGGTCACAAATACATTGATCATTCATTTACAAGTAAAAACATGATGAAAGCCATACATAGCTACAGTCACAAAACATATAATTAACCAGCATAATAACAACAGAAATACTCATGAAATCACAGCCATATAAACCACATATCATCCAGCATAATACTCATAGAAATACAAGGATAAATAACTTCATATTGATGATGCAAGATCCAAAACCAAGATGGGACTTCCACATTTCACCCAACCATAGAATGGTTGCATAAATATATCTTTAGCGATTCACCCTCATGCCATATTCCAAGCATGAATGTGGGATCTTATAGAACACATCAATCAAAACTCATCCAGGGCTTCCAGACACCATCCACCTCAACCCATAAAATAGTGATTCAACCTCATGGTCAGACATCACAAAACCATCATCAGATTGGTCTCTATCCCACCCATCTAGGGCTCCAAAGTGTTTGTTCCAACTAAGGCTCCAGGATTAGTAACTCAACGCACAACAATCGTCAGGCTCCAAAGTGTTTGTCCAACCAAGGCTCCAGGACTAGTAACTCAACCCACCAAGGGCTCCTGAGCGTTTTTCCAGCCAAGGCTACAAGACTAGTAACTCAACCCAAGCTCTTACAGGGATCTAGAGCATTTGTCCAATCAAGGCTCTAGGAACTAGTAACTCAACCCGAGCTAAGGAAAAATGAGAACCAACCGAAATAAAACAAGGAAGTAAACCCACAATCTCCACGGTTATCTAGGAAATGGAAAGGTTAGGCAATCCACTGTGAATCCAGGCAATCCTCCATTCGAGTGATAAATCATGACCCAAAATCCACATGAATATGCCATGCATTCCAAAACTAGTGAGAAAAACATACATGCAACTTGATAACTGCAAGAAAATCCTATTGTAGCTGCTAATCTAGATGTCCTCTAACGCTTTCCTAGTCTTCCCTTGCCTTTTTGCTCCAAAAATCCAAGTATGACACACCCTCCAAGAGTGCTCCAAGAAAACTCTAAGTCTCCAAGAGTATGAGTAAGAAAGAGATAATAATGAGAGAGCTCCAAAACTAAATTGACAAAAGGTTACACTAACCAAGCCTGCCCATTGATCCTGAGCCGTTTTATCAATGAGGCCTCTATTTTCTTCAATTTCCATTATTTTCCTTCATTTTCCTCCTCACATGAAACCTATGACCTTTTACCTCTCTTTTCTCCCAATTTTATTTATCTTATAAATAAAATGTCAATAAATGCCTCTTGCCTTTCCAAAGCCTTTGACATTGCCTTCACCAATTTCCTTAGCCATAATAAACCAAATGAACACCCACTAGGATTTTTTCCCATCATTCAGCTTGGAATACGCATCCCATGACCGTGGTCTTATATATTTTTACATGAATTTTTAACCAAGGTTGTTACAATTATCCCCGTGGGTGACAAGAAGATGTCCTTGTACTCTTCCACGACATTATCCACTTGCTTCTACTGCACAACAGAGCCCTTTCTAGTGGCCATAGATGTGGCCATGATCTTGCCCTTACTTTGAGAGTGAATCAAGAACAAAACAAATTTCCTACTCTGGGATATTATCTTACTACATTTCTTAGCAGAAATCAAATAAATGGAGACAAGTGGGGCTACCTCTAGTATCTTGTATATTTTTCTTCCCAAAGTAATAATAACAGTACAAGGCCTAAAATCATACATAGTATGAAGCTTCCACAAGTTGGTTGGCCTAATAAAACACCACAAACTTCAAGGGGAGCAACATCACACAATACCTCATCTGTGAAAGGCTTGATGTTGCAGGGAAAATGACATTGTTGGTTGACGTGGAGATCTCCCCCTTGGTGGAGCCACCCAATGGTGTATGGATGTAGGTGGTGTGTTGTCGAAAATATCAACCACTTAATGACCTCTACTGATGTGGTTCTTTAAACTCCCACAATTGAAAATGAACTATAGTAGAACACACTTCACCCACATTTGTGAGTGAGAGAGACACTCACCCTCCTCTAGATCTTCGGACTCACTTTTATTAACCTTGTTAGTGGCAATGGTGGCATTGGGTTTGCATCAATGATTTGTTTCACTTTTTAGGTTATGGCTCCAAGACAGAACATGTGTCTAACTATGAAGCTTTCATCTTAGCCACCATTCACTGCTTTACACGATATTCACTTGTGTTGTGAGTGAGGCTCTTGCAAAACTCAAACCACTTTCCTATATCTTTCTTATTCTTCCCAACGTTATTCTTTGCTTGCAGCTTCAATGGGTTGTCCCCAGTCATTCCACCTTGGCTCTCTCCTTTGTTTTGTGATTTGAGAGTGCCATTGCCCTACTTTTGGTTCACAAATCCAAAGTCCTACTTCTTCTGTTTAAATTTTTGCTCGACCTTGACAACATATATGTATGTTGAACCAAGCAAGGAGATGTCCAAAAACTCCATTTCTTCTTGGATGTATTTGTGAAAATAACTATGGTACTTGAGCACCAGATGTCACTTAGATTCCTTGATACTCAACTTTGTGCATAGCGTATGAAATATATTCGTGAACTCTGGCATTTCTTGGTGCCTTTCCTATCGTAGTGTGGTCCATTTCATGTACTTGTCTTCATAGTTCCCGAGAGGGTAATATTTTATTTTTCCTTAACAACATCTCAGAAAGAGTCCAAGGGTGCGACTGAAAATATTGAGGATTCCTCCTTAGGCCTTTGCTCATAGTAAGTTTCCCACTAGTTCTTGACATGGGGAGCAACCGAAAGGAGTGCAAAAGTAATATTTTATCTATCAGCAAAATTATGGACCGAAAAATATCCTTCTAGCAAATTAAACCATTGATCTAGAGCATTTGCGTCTAGCTTGCCTTCAACTATGAGAATGTCAAAATTAACTGGTACCTTAAAAGTGGTGACACCTCTGAAGTGATTTTTGAAAGAAGATGCTTCACCCATTGGTATATGTCGAAGGATCTGGGAAAATTTATCCATCATCTCATGCCTCAGCCACTCAAGAGCTTATTCGAGAAACAACTTGATAGGATCTCCTACTCCCTCTTCTTTCTTTTCTTCTGCCATGGGAGGCCATGAGGGTCAGTGGGGATGATCTTGCAATGGTTCAAGTAGCTCAAGTCCCAACTCCTTATACCCCAGCCTTGTTGGGGACATGCATAGGAAAACAGAGAAAGAGTAGACCACTATCATACCTGTCACGTGGAATGAGTCGAGGTTGCAGACAAGATCGACCTTCCTAATATCTAAAGATATCTAGTGACAAGCAAGCCAATCAAAAACTATATTTCTCTAAATATGCAATTAAAAACAAAGGCAAACAAGTGTTTTAGGCCTACCTTGGGTCCAAAGCAAGTTTGTGGAAGCCTCACTCCCTCACTCCAAATGAGCTTCCTCGAAGCGTAAGTCTGCAAACACAAACAAGCAAACAAATTAAATAGCACATAAAAAGCCAATATCATAAAGCATATTCATCATAATGATCAAGGAGATTATGAAACAAACCACATAAGACAATTTGTTGAGAAAAATGAATCTGATTATATTAATTCAAATGAAAGAAGAACTTTACAACCTGTGCCTTGATGTTGTACAAGCTCCTCCTAGGGCCCGACAAGAAGTCTCCTCTACTTTGACAAGTTTCACTCACTTCCCAATGAAACCAAAAGGTATGTGATCTCTCCTCTCAAGTTTAACTAGGAAGTCCCAATTCCATTCGCATTTACCCTCAAAATGTTCAGCTTCTAACGTCTCTAGCAACTGACCCAATGCCTTAATTTATAGTGCAATGGAGGGAAGTTACTAGGTCCTCCTTCAAAGGGATAAAGCCCTCCTTCAAATGGATAGCTCCTCTTATCAAGGGATTAGCTCCTTCTCTTTTGGGATGCATGAACCACCTTGGAGCGAACAATCCACGTCAAAATCATTCTAGAAACATCTAGAATTAACCCAAAAGTGTGTTTTTTAGGATAAACTTGCGCCTTTTTGACTTTTACAGGGGTACGCATCCTCCCCTTTACAGAAAGAGCATGCAGATACGTAGGTAAAATGAACAAAGGGTGCGAGCCCGCAGGCAAAAGTAGGAGAAAGTGCGGAACTAGAGTAATAATGACTTTCAATGTCTTTCTCTCATTTGCAAAGCTTGACATGAAGAGTTAAGGTCTGGGACTTGCTTAGAAGGCTAGTATAAGTGATGATAGACCCATACTGACTGCAAATAATCATGGTGACGATATTTTTGTGTAACAGATTGCCCCCTAAAGTGTGAATTCTGTAGTAGATGAGGATTTCATTTACCATTTAGGAAGAGTGAAGTACTTTATCATTTCGAGGATCATCTTGCGGAGATCTCGGTTGGAACCTGTAAAAAACATTCAAGTGCAAAATATATATATATGAGATCATATCATCGCTGAGGTAGGCATTCTCATACTCAGATCAAAACTAACTAAAAAACTAACTAGTAGTCTGATATAGGAACGATCTTGTAATACATCACAAGTATAGACACATGTAGACACAGTATGGACGCAACCATCTGTTTATGAATAGTCTACAATATAATGAATACAATATTCCTCACAACCTGGATGGTGGAAACTAGATCCAGGGTCTTCATTTCTACTTCTCGTAATAGTACGATTCTATCCATGCGAATGAATGTGTCGAAGTCGAACATGGTAGAAACCACTTGATTACCAGTCGATGATGTAAACTGTTAACAAGTGTGAGAGAAACCACCAATAATGACAATGGCCCTCAAAGTACTCAGTACAATCCATGAGATGTGTTGATGTCGAACATGTCACGGAATCCTTTGATCGAAGGTCAATGATGCAACCTATCGTCGAAGGCGAGAAACCTGCCATTAAGGCATGCAGATCCCAAGGTACTAGCAATTTCTAGATCATCTTTCTAGATAAAGAGCTCAAGTCGATAGAAAGCGATCCGTCGTAGGCAAGACCACAACATGAAATCATAGACAAGTTTGAAGAAATTTAGTTGCAAGGACTGACTCAAGGATGGTCAATATGGACGACAGATATTTTGCAGATGAATGGCTTATTTGCACTGACCTCTTGAACACATAACGACACGGCAGATGGTTTGGTGACAATTGACCCAAAGTTAATACCCAGAAACTGGCTTGAAGACTTTCAATGTGGTTTGATCAACTGTTAGGCAAAGAATTTCCCAACCCAAGTGAATGAAAGTGTCGTGCTCAAGAGTGGTTACAAAGTATCAAATAGGCTCATTCTTCTCATTTTTCCCCCACCATTTCTGGCAAGTCCCTCTTTATTTTTTACAAGCTTGAGGAGGATAACATATGCTTGTTTGTAAGCTCATCCTTCGGATGAGTCCAACTTAGTTTTTGATGCGAACCCTAAGAAGGAGTGGTCCGTTCCTGTTTGTAATAGAAAAGGCCCTTTACTGTGAAATTTAACGAGTCCAGTATAGGAGAAACTCGGCGCTTTTCATATTTAGAGAGTCTGAAAAACTTAGAAGACTCCAGATTGAACTTTTTCGTAAATTTGTGTCTCC